>JADRCD010223533.1:16553-31480 GCA_019843815.1 Montemys delectorum
AGCAATACCATGTGTGGAACAAATATTAGCCCCCAAATCACCCATCAAGTATAAATAACAACAGGGAAAATAATACCAATCACATCAGAATAGATTAATTTTCATCTGTTCACGTTTCTCTGGTCTAATTTATTTGCAAGAAACACTTGAAATTACATATCATATTTTGTTTATAGTAGTTAGATCTTATTGTTTATAGACTATAACATAGTATTCTACAGTCTTTCTCCTGAGATTACTACATGATTACAGTCAATCTCTTATTTGTCTAGAAATAAATAAATAGAAAAGATCAGACTAAACAACCACGTTAGACAGGAATATATACAGGCTTTCTAACCTTGTACAGTGTTAACTTTCTGAATAGTCAATGACTACCTGTGCTGTCATACCACTAGGGTCTTGCTAAGGATAAGGAATTCAATTCTTGCAATCAAGCATCCTTATCCTCTGGGTTTACTTCATCTTCAGAAATGACTAACACTAAATGGCTATGCAATTTTGTCTCATGGAATTCTACAAACTTCCTTGTTCTTCAAACTCAAGGTCATCAAGCTATGCCCTTCTCTGAACTTAGAAATCAGAGTCCTTCTCTGAACACCCCTGATTAATGTCTGAGCCGTCAGGTTTCCACTGTTCTGTAAAGTCCATTTAGTCCTAGTCCATGTTGTGACTCTGATTTAATACCCTCTTAATGTGGAGCTTGGTCTGAAGGTGAAGATCACAAATTGATTTCCACCAAATTTTAATACTAAAATGTGGTTTCCCTCATCCTAAATCAATATTTTATTCTTGTGGCTTTAAAGCTCAAATTAGAAATAAAACGTCCCGGAAAGGAAGAAATGGGAGCAGGTTCTTTCGAAGGCAGAGATGCAAAGTGGGCACATGTAAAACAACAGCTTCAATTAAATTTTTGTTTTACCAAAGAACCCAGACAAATTGAAAAGCTTTGTATCCAAAAGTACAACTCCTGTACCAGAGTGCCATATATCATTCCTTAACAGAGCAATGTACTTATACATTATGCATTTGATATGGAAGCAGAAACAACTGATTAATTCAGCTAGACTGAAGAAGCAGGTTATCATAATCACCATTATCATCATCTTTAGGATCATTATAATATTTATTGGCTATTTACCATCCTATTATGTAGACACTGCTGTAATTTATATGTATAGATTTTTAATGGGAACTGAGTTCTAGACAATATGTCTGAATTCTGCTAACAATACTTAAAAATACCAGGTTGGCAAATACAAAACTTGTGATACTCAGAAACAACTATTGACATTCAATAAAATCCCTAAGCATCTAGTCTTCACAGTGGCAAGAAAATAAGAGAGAAACACTTCTGAAACCTTCACAACATGGAGTACGCAATTAAAATCTCTATGGGATTCCAGGGTCATAAAGGAAAACTTATAAAGACGAGGTCTGGAGTATTGGCACACGCCTTTAATACCTGTACTCAGGAAGCCGAGGCAGATGGATCACTGAGTTCGAGGGCAGCCTGGTTTGCAAAGCTAGTTCCAGGACAGCCAGGATTATTGCACAGAGAAACCCTGTCACACAACAAATATATGAAAAAGACCTTGAAGGAGAGTTTGCCATGGTCAGGAGCTAATGAAAAGAGGAGGAAGAGACTAGAGGGTAGCAATAAAAGACCTTTCGAATGAAGTAGAAAGTGATATAAAGCTAAAACAAAGGTAAGAGCAGGCCTGCACTCCTGGATTCTCTACAGAAGTATCCATTTCTAGTCTTTTCCAGCTCCTGGATGCTTCTCAGGAGGCCGTTCTATACCCAAAAAGTCAGCTGCAGGCTGGTTGTGGGTCTCAGGGCAGAACTTAGGATTCTTAGGCCCTAGTTTCAAGTCTCAGTGCTGTAGACATAAACAGATAAGAATTTTAAATAGTTTAATAGGTTTTTTTAAAGGTAGACAAAGGGAGAAATAAAATAGTATGTGAAAAATTTAATATATTGTTGACATTTATGAAATAGAATGGAATCTAAATTACTGCATTGAAAAAAACCACAATATATTTATATTAGATTACACGAAGCAGAGATTGTTTTAGTGAACTATAAAAAAACAGTCAAGAGAGAATATAAAAACTAAACACTACGGAGATGCTTCATTAAATAGAGTCCTTGCCACAGAGGCTTGACGAGCTCAGTTTTAATACCCAGAACCCACAAGAAGCCAGATGTGGTAGCTCACATCTGTAATCCCAGAACTTCTACAGCAAGATAAGAAATGAATATAGACGAATTCTAAGAAGTGGGTATGACTAGCTAGTCTTGCAATACACTATCTCAAACAAGGTACATGCCCGATATGAGTATCCCCACAGTCACACACATGAACTGATATCACACACACACACACACACACACACACACACACATACACACAGACACACACACACACACATGCGCACACACACAAACACATGCATACACAATCACACTCAGAAAATGTAAAAATCAACAAATGCACATTTAAAAAATATTCAACTTGAAGTAGTAAAAAATAAATAAAACAAAATAAAAGACATGAATTAGCGTAAAAGATATGCAGATATACAAAGATATATCTAAGCAGTCTATATATGTAAATTAAATATATGTGCATTACCTCAAGTATGGATGAAATTTAAAAATATATTTAAGTGATAATATACATAAGTTTTCTTAAAATAATAAAATCCATCAATGCATAGATAAGGGAGCCTCTGAAAACCCTGAGGAATTTAAACTTGAATAACTGCCACAGAAAGTATCCTAGTAAAGTTGCTGAAAACCAAATACATGAAGTAGGATCTTAAAATTTATGGGAGTTAAGTGACATATTACCCTCATAAGTATGACTGTGAGGTTAACATCTGAACACTCAACAGAAACTACAGGGGTCAAAATAATAAGATAGCATGGAAACAAAATGTCTACCAGTCAAAAATTCTGTGTTGAATAAAGCATTCTTCAAATACATATTTTTGAAATCACAAAACTGTTACTCAGCCTAACCAAAATTGCTCCAAGACAAACACCATAGAGAGTTGTTCAGAGAAAATAGAAGTAAAATATCCCGGAGGAAAATCAAATATTTAAAAGTATGAAATAGCCGGGCGATGGTGGTGCACACCTTTAATCCCAGCACTTGGGAGGCAGAGGCAGGCGGATATCCTGGTCTACAGAGTGAGTTCTAGGACAGCCAGGGCTACATAGAGAAACCCTGTCTTGAAAAGAAAAAAAAAAAAAGTATGAAATGACAGCTGACTTCTGGGAGCAGTACTGTCTATCAACCCATGCAGGGGAGCTCCACTCAGGCTCCTATTTCAAATACATACAGACATGGATAACATCAAATTGATTCAGCAAGCTATATTTATATACACATATGTATGTGTATCTATATATCTACATATATGTGTGTATATATATATATATACACACATGTGAATATATATATATGTGTGTTTGTGTATGTGTGTTGTATAAAGAATAAGTCAAAAGTTTGGTAGTGATTGGGGTCAAACATAGAGTAGGAAGGGAGATAGCAATGACTGTAATAGCGCAAATATAGTACTTGTGTATGAAATTATCAAAAAAATTTAAATTTAATTAAAAATATTTTTAACTCACTTTAAAGTAGTAATTTTCTGTTGTGCTTTTTTTATATACCCTTAGATTTGGCTGATAATCTTCCTACCCCCACACTCCCCATTTTCCCTTGACCCCACTCCCATCTAGACTTTTCTACTCTTAGTATAGCCTCTCATTTTCCTATCATGTTATATTTGGATACAGGACACAGAAAAATCTAGTTGTACTTAGCTGGAAGCATCTTCCCTGTTGACAAATATTCATAGTACCACAAGGTTCTATGCAGACTGCTAGGAAAGAAAAGATATCAAAGGTCTGACCAAGCTAAAGACCTTGTGTGCTACAATACTGACAAGCCAGATAAGGTCTGTCTACTGGTACAATAGTAGCATGAACATTCAAGAAATAAGCAGCTGCTTCTAGATTGAAACTGAGGCCTGATCCATGGAAGGAGCACATGCCTGGCATTATAGAATTGGTTAAAAGCCCATGTCTACAGAAGTTTTATCAGAGAGTCTACCACTAATGTTTTGATAAAGGGACATGTAGCTAAACTTATTTCTAAATACTTATGTTTATACCTGTAGTCTGATGCTGCTCTCAGTCTTAAGCAGAGGAGCCTTTTTTTGTGGTATGCAAAGATCAAAGGAGAAGCTCAAGATTCACTAAAGTAATGCGATTAAAGAACCACTGTTGCATGTTCCAAATGGGTCATCTATAACAACACCTACTCTGAGGCCCAGGAGGCATGGTAAAGGAGGGATAGCCAAAGTACAGAAACCAGAAGGTGGTGAGAATTACAAGATGGTGTCTTCTAGATATCACTCGCTCATGGGAATCCTAAACACCCAACAACTGTAGTCAAAAGTATAAATGAAAAAAACTAAAGACATGAAAGTAGAAGTGGGATTAGTTGGGAAGAATGGGATCAGAAGGGAAGGAATAAGAAAAAGTAATGGGGCTGGAGAGATAGCTCAGCAGATAGAACGGTCTGCTCTTCCAGAGGACTTGGGTTTGATTCCCAGCACCAGCATGGCAGCTCATAACCAGAAATACGATAGCAATCTCCTGTGCTAAACTGTCAAAAATTTAAAAATTGATTAATTTAAAAAGAAAGCATGAAACCAAATGTAAAGAATAAATGCTACAAAGCTATCTGACCAGAGCAAGAGACATCAGTTTTCCTCACTAACTATTCTCTGGTTGTCACAACTTTTGAGTCAGTTTTCACAGTTTCAAGACCTGTAATTCTCATAGCTTTGCCAAGCTTCTACTCTCAGTGCTTTTATAAAAGATAATGCTTTGGAGTCTGTTAGTCCACTATTGCCAGTAAGGAGGATTCAATTCCTAAATTCTGCAGCCTCATCAACAAGAGACAAGACAAAGACGCCCATTCATGGTCTTGCTCTGGCAAGCTCATAGCAAAGATTCTCACCAGTGAGATAGGCTAGAAAGACACATGCACGTGCACATGCACATGCTTGCATTCACACACACACACACACACACACACACACACACACACACACACACTAACACACACTTTGATAATAAGAACAGAGTGAGAAGGACCAGATACTTGCTTAATCTGATATCAATTGTGTGGTATCAATTCGCACAAGTATTTGTATGTTGACTACAAGAAAGATGAGCAAAAATATGTTATTTTTTAAATATATAAGAAATTATTTTTAAAAAACAATTTTTAATGTAGAAGAGGAGTGAATGAACATGAAAATGATTCCATAGAACCCCAAAAATTTTCCAGAGCTCTTACCAGGTTCTTGAATCTACAAGACAGAATACATAGTACAATATGAGGGTGCTCTATAAAAAGCTATCACTATCAATAAAAAGAAGAGCCAGTATATCAGTAAAGGAAATTCCAAAATTAAAATGTTGGCACAAAAACACTTCAGAACATCTAGCATATCCTATCACTAATAGATAACAATGTGTGTTAGAATCACTAAAATTAAATTAGATCACTTCTTTATCTAAACACAGAAATCAATTCCAGACAGACTAAAGATGTAGATGTGTAAAGCAAATAAAAATTAATAGAGATGTGGGAGGGGCTATCCTTGCATTTGAGTCTAGATCAGAGCTTTTGAAAATCAAGAGTTTATTCATAGTGATATTTTATACATTTTATTTTCCAAATATGACATAATGTTCTCTACACAGTCTTCTTGCAACATGACCTCAACATCCATTTCATTAAGAGATAAGATATATGTGCCCTATCTTTTAAAATGGGTTAGCTTGTAAAACTTCCAAATTGACATTCTGAAATCCCAAAGCTAGATCATTCAAGACAGTACAGCCCCTGTCTTAACTGTCTGCAATACCCCAGAGACTTGAGTGCCAGGCAAGCAGGCTAGCTGCTATCACAGTTGTGTTCTGATAAAACAGAAACAATTACCAACAGAGATATTTTGGGTAGAAGTCCTGAATGTAAGTGGTAAAACTATGTCCAACTGCTTTTTCTCTGTCCCATTCTTCACACCATTGCAATTCCTTGAGAAAATCTGAACTGGAAACAGCCAACATGACTTTTCCCAAATTGCTGCCTTCTAGAACCATTAGTAGTATTAAGAACTGTGTTATTGTCTGTACAGGTTTTTCTACCCTTTGTTGAGTATTTCAGCTAATGTCATCCCCATTGGATCCCCCACTACTTTACAGCTCTGTTCAATTTCCTGAACCTCTGTACATCTCCCCCATCTCCTACCTGATCCTGCTGCCTTCCCCCCTCTCTCCTCTCTCCCTCCAAAGTCCCTTCTTGCCTCTACCTCCCATGATTATTTAGTTCCCCCTTCTAAGTAGAACTGAAGCAGCCATGCTTTGGTCTTCCTTTTCTTGAGCTTCATATGGTCTATGAATTGTATTGTGGGTATTCTGAGCATTTTTTCCTAGTATTCACTTATCAGGGAGTGCATACCATGTGTGAACCTGTAGAGATCATATCCAGGGGTTAGGAAAGATCTTCTAGTTGAGGGATGGGGCCACCTACCCTTCTCAAAATTTTAACCTAGAATTGTTCCTGTATAAAGGAAATACAGGGACAAAGAGTGGAACAGGCCATCCAGAGACTGCCCCACCTGGGGATCCATCTCATATACAACCACTAAACCCAGACACTATTGATGATGCCAAGAAGTGCTTGCTAACAGGAACCTGATATAGCTGTCTCCTGAGAGGCTCTGTCAGAGCCTGATCAATACAGATGTGGATGCTTGCAGCCAACCATTAGACTGAGCATGGAGACCCCAATGGAGGAATTATGAGAAGGACTGAAGGAGCTGAAGGGGTTTGCAACCCCATAGGAAGAACAACAATATCAACCAACAAGACCCTTCAGAGCTCCCAAGGACTAAATCATCAACCAAAGAGTACACATGAAGGGATCCATGGCTCCAGCAGCATATGTAGCAGATGATGGCCTTATCTGTTATCAATGGGAAAGGAGGCTCTTGTCCTGTGAAGGCTCAATGCCCCAGTGTAGGGGAATGCTAGAGTGATGAGGCAGGAGTGGGTGGGTGGGTATGGGAGCACTCTCATAGAAGCATGGGGGTGTGGTATAGGGGGTTTGTGGAGGGGAACCTGGGAAGGGGGATAACATTTGAAATGTAAATTAAGTAACCAATAAAAATAAATAAAAACTGTGTTATTGCTTTAAGCCACTCTGTTAGGGGGTGTTCCTTATCTAGCACCCAAAAGAACAATATGGTTCTACTAGAACTTTCTTTCATCAAGGATGTCATATAGCATAGAGAGATAACCCACAGGTGACAAGAAGATACTTAAGCTCAACAACAACGTGTGTGCAGCATATGTAATCCATGTTACCAGCCAATAAAAGGGCATTAAGAAAATAGAAAAACAGCAAATTATATGAGGAACCTATTCATATAACCCACATCAGGTGAATGGCAAATCCATATGAAAAGTTTCATAACTTCACAGCCAATAGAAAATACAAATGAAGCATAGCAAACAGGAAAATAAAATGAAATTTTAAAATGATACCACTTTGCCTGTCATATTACAAAAATTTTTGAATACTGAAAAACTATAGAGACTGGGAACTTTCCCATGCTGCTAGTAGGTTTGAGAAATACTATGATTAATTAAAATTAAAGTTGCAGACACACATAGTGTATGACTCAGAATCTGCCCTCCTACATAAAAATCCTAGAAAATCTCACCCACCTGTACAATAGGATATACATAAAAAATATTCATAGCAAGATTTTTGTAACAACAAAATAAACTTCTAACAATGCTGATGCCCAGTGGAAGAAAATAAGTGGTATATTACAATATGTTTGTAAATAGGAATTGGTACACAAAAAGAAAATGGATGAACAAGACCTATAAGCGTTGTCACCAGTGAACAGAAATGTTGAACAAAAGATGGAAATTGAAGAATATACATGAAGCTCTTCATATGAAATTTAAAGTCATTCAAATCAGCAAGACACACCACTCTCTGATATACATACATATGCATAAACTATAAATAAATGTATGAGAAAGAAATATCAAATTCAAATGTTTTCTCCGAGTATCAGAGGGAACCTGATGAAGGATTATTGTGGTTGGGCAATTTGGGTTGTCAATCTTTTGAGTTGAATAGTAGGTTTGTTTATATTTGTGGGGTTGTCTAAGACTCTTGTGTCTTATAATTTATATAATGTTTGGTAGGTTGAAATACAAGCAAGAAGAAGAAAATTTAGCACCAAGGATAATGTCCCAAGAACAGAAGTCCTGCTGCCTAGAGGCTTAGGGTCATCTGCAGAGACCACTCTCTGATGCTAATCAAGAAATACTCAGGTTAGAAGAGGTTGAATGTCCACGGGAAAAGCCAAGGAGAAGACAATTGCCCAGATTCCAGTTATGTAGACCTGTTCTATGTGATCTCTATGCAGAGGGTTCAACCTGGGGGAGAGGGGACACAAACCACAGAAAGACTTTTTATGTGCTGTGCTACTCTTCCATTTTAAGGAAAAGAAAGAGTAGAATACAGTATCAGGCCCTGACAGCTAGAAACTAGTGTTTCACTTGCAATGAGATATCAGAGATATTTGAAGCTGATGTGCCTCAAAGCTGATCATGTTACTCTCAGTATGGACATAATTTCACATAATACTGTTGCCAGACAAATGCATCCAGAGTATATAATAAACAGAGAAAACATTCATAACTGTGTTTAAAGAAAAACTAGACACACTACTTATCTCATAAAACACCCAACACACTAGAAAATACACAGGGCTGGTGCTGTTACAATGCTTTCTCTCGTGGCATCAAATCTTCCTGGAAACAAGATTGATGTACTCAACCATAAGATCTCTGAGTTTTGATAACAATGCAACATGGAGCCTAAAGACCCTCAACCAAACTTCCAATGCAAACCCATATCATTTTCTAGGTTCTTTCTAAGGTTTTCTCCATTTCCTATGCCCATTCTCTTCTGAAAAAGAGGAAGAAAAAACGGCTGCCCTAAGGCACATTCCTGGATGTATTTGAATGGAGGATATATGCAAGATAATTGCTATTGGCTAATTGCAAATGACCCATTAGAGTAAAACCACATTTCTAAAGTCCTTACTTTTCTCAAGTTCTATGACTACTGCTTTATAATATGGGAAAGTCTATAGAAGCTTAAAGTACTGAGAGCTGTTCATATGGTAACTGTAAGTAATAGAATTCTCACTGGGCAGTGGTAGCACACGCCTTTAATCCCAGCACTTGGGAGGCAAAGGCAGGCAGACTTCTGAATTCATGGCCAGCCTGGTCTACAGAGTGAATTCCAGGACAACCAAGGCTACATAGGGAAACCCTGTCTCAAAAAAAAAAAAAAAAAAAAAAAAAAAAAAAAATCAAAAAAAAATTTAAAAAAGAGAGAATTTTCGTTTTATTTATTTTTTCTCACAAATGACCAAAATCATATGATAACTTCCATTTTCTTTTATTTATTTATGTTTTTATCTCTGAAGAATATAAGAACAAGTGTTTAGTGAGGCTTAGTGAAGCATGGAAATAGCATGGCAAGTGATACTCAAACACAGCGCCATCTCTATCCAGAGCTTGCCCTGAGCCATGGCACTACCTTAAAGATGGAAAGTGACTGCAGTTCCAGAAAGACGGGAGAGACAGTGCAACTGGAACACAGAGCATGTAGAAAGTCAGCAGAGAAACAGGATCATTGGATGTGTGGTGTGGTAAGGGTTTGTAGCCCACATACATGTAAGAGTAGTGATGTATGCAAGAGAAATGAACCCTTTAGGGCAGATTGGTTGACTCACCTGCAGTCGATGATAACTTCCCACTACAGCCATCTTAAGCCATGGAAAGAGGCAAGGGTATGAGAAAAAGCAAGGTTATGTATTAAAATGGCAACTGCCAACAGACCAAGAAGTCCAAGGTGCCAATAGTAAGGGACAGCCTTCTTAGTAGCGAGACTCTGTCCTGTACCAATAGCATAGGACAGTACATGGGTAGAGAGAGGAAGATAACCAAAATGAGAACATGTTTTCCACAAAGCTATTCCTCAGTAACCAATTAATCCAAAGAATCCACTAACCCAATCACCTCTCAGAGGTCCCACCTATTGCTCTTTCTTGATCTCGCAACAAGGATTGAATGTTACTTGAGTGTTCATGAAGGCATGTGAGTTGAAGCAAGAGCAACAGCCTTAATAGCCTACAGAAAGACTGTTTTATGAAACAAGGCTTGAGATTGCCAGAACACATAGGAAATCCTTCTATAGATGTCTTCTCACACCCAGGTGGAACAGCTTTGTTATTATCCGAACACCCATGGGTTTTAAACAACCATAGTAAGCTTTTCACAGCTCAGCGGAATTATGACTTCTAATTAGGGTTTAATTAGAAATAGAAAACAGCTTGGTTAAAGTGTCGCTTCCCACAGCTACACACAAAGCCTCATTTGCATGTTTGTTAAAGGCTTTTGAAACCCCTTATGTACTGTTAAAGAGAATAGTGACTTCAAATATATTCAATGAAGCCTATGAGTTTTGTAAATCTCCATTATGAACTACTGTAGAGAAATACCATAAAGCAATCCTTTAATCTGTGTTCATGAATCCTGATTGGACCTGTTTAACAAAAGATCAATGTGGTAGGCAAAAATGTAATCCATCATGTCAACTATGAACAAAATCAGGAACCACACTGAATAAAATTTTTTGAGATGTATCTAGGAGCAGCAGGAAGAAGACTGAGGTAGTGGCTTTGACAATTTGCAGAGTGACATCCACATCACAGGAGTTACTGTGTGATTTTAAGCATCTCTCTGATCAAAAAACAGTCAAGACAGGGGTAACAACACAGTCCAGTGGGTAACAACATAGTCCAGTGGGTAACAACATAGTCCAGTGAATACTTGTCATATTTATGTTGCCCAATATGCTTTCTTAAAGAAATAATTCTCTGTACTTTGTACATGATTCATATTCCAGTGGGTGAATTTTAAATTTCTTACAGGATAAAAAGGAAAGGAAAACAAATACTAAGAGCTTCTTTAAATTTCTAAAAAATATTTGAAGATGTTAGCAGAAATGATACTTCTAAAAATGAAAAAAAATGAGTTTGGTCAAAGGAAGAAAGAAGCAGTAAAACTCAGAAAATTGTGAAGGAAGCAGGACACAACAGATTAGAAAGATGGTGGAAAGATATAACCTGCCAAAGGGGGATGCTCTAGGTCCAAGAACATGAGAGGAGATGGTGTAAGGAGATTGCATGAGCTGGTAAAAAGATGGAGGGCAGTAAAGCCAGCAGCCCAGTGGAGGACAGATTCACTGGCTCATTAGCTTAGGAGGAAATGCACTTCCTAACTTGTACTTAAAATATAGTTATAAAAACATTATTAATTCTTCCCTTGTGTTGGTGTGTATGCTCAAAAACATGCTGCATGCTTTGTTAAACTAAGATGCACACTACGTTTTAGGAAAGTGTGCAGAGTTACCATGATGTATAACAACCCAGAAAACATAAAACTCAAGGCTTTGCTCATATGTAGCCAAAAAGCCACCCGATCAAACAACTTACTTGAAATTTGGCCATGTGAAACAGAGCCCATGGCACACACACACACACTCCCAGTGTGTGCCCCATCACATGGTTACCATCATGTCCTCAAGATGATAGCATAATGATCTTCAGAGAAAAGGCATCTAAATGAAGAAGTAAGAATGGAATCTTAGAAGAAGATATTAGCCAATCACTAAAGGGAAAGCCTTTGACCCATTATTGAGGGAATTCAGAACTTAAAGTTGCCTGCCATTACTTCCTGTGGTTCAGCCACCATCAAAACACATGGGTATGTAATCGTGAATTCATGCTACATTCCTTATCTGTGGTTAGCTTGGGAAGACATCCAGAGCATAGGTCATAAATTATAATTCCTATCTATCATCAACACAAACTCATCTTTTTAAGTTGGCATTTGAAATACATCAAATAGAAGAAATAAAAGACAATCTTTCAATCAAATAAAGGATAATTACACACACACACACACACACACACACACACACACACACACACGCACATTTTACCTAACATGTTTCCTGTCCTCTGGCTCTCTTTATGAAGGTCATCTTACATTTTATGCAGAAGAAATATGAGGACTGAATCCAAGAGATATACCTGTGATAGATTGGTAATGAGTATCATGGCCTAAAGGTAAAGCTGGCCTTCCATTTTACTCTAACTGAAACTCATTCAGGTTTCAGAAACCTCCGTACCTGTAGTGACCAGCTAGAACTGTCCAATATCAAGCATAACATTGGGCCTTTGTGTCAATCAATGATAATAACATCCCATCTCCTGGAGCTACTACAACATCAGAGTGATAGAGTTGAGAGCATTTCAGTGAAGAATAGTTACAAACAGCTGGATACCAGTGTTTTTGTTATTGGAATGTAGAGGACAAGCATATCTCCTCTTTTGAGATGAACCAGTAAAACCTTAACATAACTACAAGCACTAAATGGTATGGCTATATAGAAGTATGAACTTAGAAACTATCACCAATTCATGAGTATGGGAGATCTTTCCATTTTATCATATCAACCTCAGTTTCTTTCTTTGGAGACTTGAAGTTCTTGTCATACAGGTGTTTCCCTTGCATGGTTAGAGTTACACCAAATTATTTTATATTCTTTGTGGCTATTGTAAAGGGTACCTTTCCCTAAATTATTTCTCAGCCGATTTAACATTTGTATAAAGGGGGACTAATATTTCTTTTTAGTTAATTTTGTATCCAGACACTGTGATGAAGATATTTATCAGCTGCAGGAATTCTCTGGTAGAATTTTGGGAGTTACTTGTGTATACTATCATATTATTTGCAAATAGTGATTGACTTCTTTCTTTCCAATTTGTATCCCTTTGATCTCTGTTAGTTGTCTTATTGCTCTGGCTAGAACTTCAAGTACTATATTGAGTAGATACAGAGAGAGTGGGCAGGTTTGTCTTGTCCCTAATTTTAATAGAATTGCTTTAAGTTTCTCTCCATTTAATTTGATGTTTGTTATTGGCTTGCTGTATATTGCCTTTATAATGTTTAGGTATGCAACTTGTATCTGATCTCTCCAAGACTTTTAAGATGAAGTGGTGTTGGATTTTGTCAAAGATGTTTTCAATATCTAATGAGATGATCATGTGGGGTTTTTTCCTTATATGGTGGATTACATTGATGGTTTTTCATATATTGAACTATTCCTGTATCCTTTGAATGAAACATACTTAATCATGGTGGATGATATTTTTGATATGTTCTTGGATTCAGTTTGTATTTTATTGAGTATTTTTGCATCAGTGTTGGTAAGGAAAATTGTTTTAAAGTTTTCTTTGTTGAGTCTTTATGTACTTTAGGTATCAGAATGATTGTGACCTCATAGGCTAAGTTTGGCAATGTTTCTTCTGTTTCTAATTTGTGGAATAGTTTGAGAATAAGAGCCTAGAATAACTGTCTCCTGAGAGACTTCATTCAGCAGCTGATGGAAACAGATGCAGAGACTCACAATTATACTTTGGGCAGAGCTTGGGGAGTCCTGTGGAAGAGAAAGGGATAGGATCAAAGAAGTCAGAGGGGTCAAGGACATCACAAGAAGACCTACAGAGTCAACTAACCTGGTCCCATGGCAGCTCACAGAGACTGAAACACCAACAAAAGACCCCCTATACATTTGTAGCAAATGTGCAGCTTGGTTTTCATGTGTGTCTCCTAACAATTAGAGCAGGGGCTGTCTCTGACTCTGTTGCCTGCCTTTGGATCCCCTTCCCATAGATGGACCTCCTTGTTGGAACTCAGTGGAAGTTAGTCCTGCTGCAACTTGATGTGACAAGACAGGTTGGTACCAATGGGGTAGTTCCCCTTCTCCTCAGAGAAAGGGAGTGGGTCTACAGGAAAGGGGGTTGTGAAGGTATGACTGGGAGGAGAAGGGGAGGAGCTGCTGCAATAGGGATTTAGAGTGAATAAATAATTAATAAAGAAAAAAAGAAAAACTAGCAAACAGTTCTTCAAATCTCTCACATGGAAAAGCTCGATTAATGTAGGCTAATATTATTTCTCCAGCAGCCTACCCACTATCAGATTGTATGCCTAAGCATAAAATATTTGAGAATCTGGATCTATCTAGAGTGTCACAGAACTATGCTTGGAGATACCAGTACTTGTCTAGATTGCAAGCAAATCTTGAGGGACTGAAATGGAATAAGAGGAGAGGAAGGTTTCTTTGTTTCTTACTGTGTAGGGTTTTTGTTTGATTTGGTTTCTTGCTTTGTAAAATTAGAGTAAGCCATCTCTGATATTTTAAGGTCAGTCTTGATGATTGTCACACATGATCTGGAGCCTGTGAGTTGCGAACTGATAACCCTTGTGGATTCAAGGATCAGAAGTGGTGAAATGCAGAAGTGATGATGCATGCTGATGAGCCTGTCTCTCAGTCATACCACTTTTTATTCTCAATATCAATAAATCTGTCAATTCCTGTGATTAATGCTGCATCAGTTTTCTTCAGTTCAACTCAGAACTTTAGAGCAGACTATGTGTTTTGAAGCAAAAGTTAAATATTAAAATATACATGGATTTCGTCTTTTAAGGTTTTTCCTTAACTTTTTTCTTCTTAACTTTTAAGGACCCATGGAATGTTTTGCTGATGGAAATATTAATGTGAAGCTGAAAGTTATTATTTTTTCATTTTTCCTTTGGTTTAAATTAAAGAAAAGAAGATACTACAAAAATTACTGAATATAGACTTCTGAATCCAGTATCTTTTTTTTTTT
>JADRCD010223533.1:35922-48772 GCA_019843815.1 Montemys delectorum
AGGGAGGGAGGAAGGAAGGAAGGAAGGAAGGAAGGAAGGAAGGAGGGAAGGAAGGAAGGAAGGAAAAGAAACCTAAAGAGTACATTTTCCCCAGACAGGATCCTAGTGCCACTGTCACTGAACTTGAATAGGACTATCATGAAGTGTACAGTATCTCCCTCCACATGTCATGCAGATAACCAGGACGCCTATCAAATCACTATATCTGTTACAACCATTGTCTTCCCTTACTGGAGACATAAATACAAGTAAAAATACCTCACCAGGAGGCCTCAGATAAAACGAACGACACAAAGAGTGGGGACAGGGGTGGGGAGGGGAATGAAAATTTGAAGATGCCTTCATACCAAGAGAAAAACAAAATTCAACCAAGAAACAGAAGAAACCTGAAACAACATTCATTATGTCATCTCCACCGACTCACAACTACATGCTGAAGATCTTAAATGCCTATCTCTCAGCATGAGCAAAAATGAATTCAAACTAAAAAGCAAACAAACAAGATACAAAATTTAAAATACAAAAAGGGAAGGAAAGGAGTTGGAGAGTTGGATCAGTGATGGAGAGCACTGGCCACTCTTCCAGAGGAGCCTGGGTTTTATCCACCATCCACATGGTACCATGTTAGTTGGGAAATAGATATCTTCTTTTTTATTTTTTTTAAACTTTTATTGGATTATGATGAGAAAAGTTACACGATTTCAATTTATCTGTATTTGTTAACACTTAAAAACATATTTTAAGTGAATAGAATTAAATCACATTCTTGTTTCCCTTTTGTACCCCAACTCCTCCCAGAGACCCCCCTTCAATACCTACAATATCTTTTTTGTCATATTCCTTAAAATTTATAAAATATTATAATACAAATAAGTATTATAAAAGTTGTTTGATATAAAACAACAATCAATTGAACAGTCTTATGTAGATGTTCATCTACAGCAATAGTGAAAATACATTGTTCTCAATATAAATTTTAAATAACTCCAAACATATTAACTGTATACTTCAAAATAATACATCACTACTGGTATTTTCCTAAATGAACATAAATATATAAAGTCTTTTTGTTTGTTTTGTATTTAGTAGAGTTTAAAATCTTGGCTCTTACTGTGGTACATGCCCAAAATAAGAACAATTTTTAGACACAAGGCTATACTTCAATGACCCTCACATCACCAAAGGATTTTACCTCCATCGTAGCTAAGCTGAGAGTTGATAGTTCTGCTGCTCCAAGAAATGAATTGTAGGTTCGATTTTTGGATACAGACTTCCTGCTATGGTCAAAGCTATTTGACTTGAGTGAGTGACTTTATTCTCAGCCCACAGAGAACAGGTTACATTCATTTAAGAAATGATGTAGGTATTAAGATGGGCTATCCATAAAGTCATTCACCAACTGATTGAATGAACAATGGTTCTGCTTGGAGGGTGGCACAGACATCGGGTGAGGGTAAGAGTTTGATTCATTAGCTGTGATAATTTGGAAAAGCATTCATCTCAGATAAAGAGTAACTTATAAAGTCCTCTTCTTCAAACTTGATACAAGAATTACAAATGTCAGGCAAATCATTCAGTCTCACTCTTTGTTGTTCTCTTACAAGCCCCTTCTCAATTTAATTGTCTTTGTTTCTTTTGGGTATATAAATACTTTTGAAGTATACAAGCTGTTCTGAAAACCATAGTATAGTGTAAAGACATGAAATAAGCAATACTACTAATAGAGAGGCTGAGATAGGAGAAGTGAGATTTCAAGACCCTTATGTTGTACACAGCAAGACACTGTCACAAACAAACAAGCTGAAAGTGCATATAGATTGTACAATGTTGGACCAATTTCTCCAATTACCAAATTAGAGGGACCATTGGATGACAACCAACAAATTTCTAATTCCTCATATTATTGGATTTCAATTGATTAGGATATATTGGTAATATTAATTTTCATATTGATATATTAAGAAAAAGTAATATCACATTTCTGTTGTTTTTGTTGTAGGAGGTGGAATTAGGTTTGTGTGGATTTGTAGAAAGATTACCTTCTTGCTTCTTCTGGGGTGTAGTTTTGCTCCTTATGTTGATGTTTTCCATCTATTATCCTTTGTAGGGCTGGATTTGTGGAAAGATACTGTGTACATTTTGTTTTGTCATGGAATATCTTGTTTTCTCCATCTACAGTAATTGAGAGTTTTGCTGGATATAGTAGCCTGGGCTGGCATTTGTGTTCTTGTAGGGTCTGTATGACATCTGCCCAGGATCTTCTAGCTTTCATAGTCTCTGGTGAGAAGTCTGGTGTAATTCTGATAGGCCTGCCTTTGTATGTTACTTGACCTTTTTCCCTTACTGCTTTTAGTATTCTTTCTTTGTTTTGTGCATTTGTTATTTTGACTATTATGTGTCGGGAGGAATTTCTTTTCTGGTCCAGTCTTTTTGGAGTTCTATAGGCTTCTTGTATGTTCATGGGTATCTCTTTCTTTAGGTTAGGGAAGTTTTCTTCTATAATTTTGTTGAAGATATTTACTGGCCCTTTAAGTTGGAGGTCTTCACTCTCTTCTATACCTATTATCCTTAGGTTTGGTCTTCTCATTGTGTCCTGGATTTCCTGGATGTTTTGGATTAAGATCATTTTGCATTTTGCATTTTCTTTGACTGTTCTCTCAATGTTGTCTATGTTATCTTCTGCCCCTGAGATTCTCTCTTCTATCTCTTGTATTCTGTTGGTGATGCTTGCATCTATGTTTCCTGACTTCTTTCCTAAGATTTCTAACTCCAGGGTTGTCTCTTTTTGTGATTTCTTTATTGTTTCTACTTCCATTTTTAGGTCTTTGATGGTTTTACTCAATTCCTTCACCTGTTTGTGTTTTCCTGCAATTCCTTTAGGGATTTTTGTGTTTCCTCTTTAAGGGCTTCTACTTGTTTACATGTGATCTCCTGTAATTCTTTATGGGATTTATTTGTTTCCTCTTTAAGGGCTTGTACCTCTTTACCTATGTTCTCCTGTATTTCTTTAAGGGAGTTATTCATGTCCTTCTTAAGTTCCTCTATCAGCATTGTGAGATATGATTTTAGATCCAAATCTTGCTTTTCCGGTGTTTTGGGATATCCAGGACTTGCTGAGGTGGGAGTACTAGGTTCTGATGAAGCCAAGCAGTCTTGGTTTCTGTTGGTAGGATTCTTGCATTTGCCTTTTGCCATCTCTTGATCTCTGATGTTAGATGTTCTTGGTGTCTCTGACTAGAGCTTATCCTGTCCCTGCTGCCCTGAGACTCCCCTGGGACTCATGGGGCCTGTGCCTCCTGGCTGGTCCCACCTCAGAAAGTCACCGTAGAGAAAATGGCAGATCTCACCTGAGTCTCTGGGTTAAAGCACTCCCTGAAGGCAGGTCCTCTACTTGCAGGGAAGGGGCAGAGAGGGTCGCTGATCCACCTCTGTCACTAGGAAGCTGAGAGGATCCTGTCCCTGATGCCCTGCGGCTCCCCTGCTTGACTTGTGAGGCCTCAGATATCTTCTATTAATAACTGAAAAAATCGATTTCAAACCAAAACTAATCAGAGTTGATAAAGAGGGATTCCTTATACTTATCAAGTAAAAACCCAACAACAGGACATAGTATAATCCTAAATGTACTCTCAATTTTTAAATCAATTATACATAAACTAGACCCTTCTTCCCATTTATACAAGACATTATGTATTTATTACTTTTAGGCTGATGATTTTAGCAGATTATTTTCCAAGCCATCTGCTCTCTCTGCCAACATATTATGGATTTTTCTACTTATTTTTAATTTTTCCCTTTCATCCCGTACCTCTTTGTTTGACTTCTGTTCCGGGCCTTTCCAGTTACTTTGTAGATTCTCCTCTTATATAATATCCTCCCTGTGCCTTCCTCATTTCTAGAAGACTAAAATGTTCACAACTTCTACAGAGGGTATAGCTCTGTGGGAATTAATGCCTGTTTTCTCTTAACCCATCCAACAGCACTACCTTGAGAACTCTGCTTCAGTAATGTCCTAGATTCACTAAAAAGGACTCAGATCGCACATGCTCCTGAACCCACTGACTGAGCACTGGAGTAACCCTAGGCTTTCAGTTAGCTCCCATCAATACCTCTTTTTCTCTTGTGAATCTGTGCGCACAAACGTGTTTCTGATATTCCATGTGCTTTGGTTGTGTTACCTCCTCTGACTAACACACTCAGATTTAACTTTTATCTCATCTGGGGCTCTTCTGATAAAGGGGGCACACTGGTATAAATGAACTAGACTGTGTGCAGGCAAGAGCCAGCTTGTCAACCCTCCTGCTGACTTGATCATGTTTCCTGTGAGAGACACCAAATCACTGCTCAGACACATGGACTCTAAGCCACCTATTAGGATATGGTATCCTGTGAAAATCGTGTAGTAAACAACCACAGTCAAGTCCCCTGAGTCCTTATTAGGACAGTGCTAGAGTTTAGAGTCCCCCTCCAATGGGACCAAAAGACTAAATTAAAGACAAATATAAGAATGCTCTGTGCAGGAAATGAGCATGTGCTGGCTGGCTTGGCCTCCCTCTTGCCTGTAATTTCCTTTACCCTCTCTCTAAATCTTTCAGTGTTCCAGGGGAAAGTTGCTTGGTTTCAAGGAAGTGGAGCCAGAAGGTGGTAGTTAAAACATTCAGCTTCTGAATTTGTTCCTTGGGTTTCAATCCCAACGCTGTTACCTATGAGGTCCTTGACCTTGTGCTAGCATTTTTAATTCGGTGTCTGGTTTTTCAATATATTTTAAAATTTATTCTTTTAAATTTGCATACATGTACGTGATGTATTTTGATTACATTCAACTTACAATTCCCTCTTTCTTCTCCTCCTGCGCATGCAGGTGCGTGATCATGTGTCTACCTGTCTATTTTCACTTGCAGAAGTAACTGTTATAGACTATTACAGAAATCAAATGAGTTAATATTAAACTTAGAAAATCTCTGTCCCATTCGAGATAATGAGAAGATTCCAATTCTTAACACATTTATTGTTCTGTGAGCTTTCTGTGACAGCATGCAATGAGTCCTTTCCTTTCCTTTCAGCACGTCGTCACCCCTCACTCTGCGCATCCACATCTATGTGGAGGGATCTTAGAGACTATGAAAATGGCACAGTGTTATCTGTCAGTTGCATGTCTATGATTTTCTGTGTTTGTTAGTGAAATCTCTACAGAGACAGCTGCATCTTCCATAACTGCCCTGTTCTGCTTCCTGAAGACAGAGGGTGAGCAGCTTCTCCTTTAAGACCCTCGGGCTTACTTTAGGAGAAATCTGCATCTTGTATAAAGAAGGTCAATATCTCTTGGCTCTCAGCAAGCTCTCTTCTCCGTAGAGATATAACACATTTGGCGAGAGCCAGAGACTGATTTATGCATCATTTTTTAGGTTATTGTAGACAGAAGGTTACATTTCTCCCTAGCTTTTTCTGATTGGGAAATGAATAAGCTGTAAATTGAATATTCCTGTGCAAGTATCCAGAATGCTTTTATAGTTTAAGAATAGCATGAAGAACTAGCCAGTAAAATGGTCCAAGGTGAAATTTAATCAATGAAGAGTACTTGATAATATATAAATTTTCATTTGCTTTTATATACTTATGTTTATGAAGAATTTTATGCCACACAAACTGTTCTACCAAGATTTTTCCATTTAGCTATTATTCTATTTATAAATTGATTTAATATTTCTACTTATTTTCTCTTTCATATTCATACTATGTATGTATTCTTATACTACTAGAAAGGGTTCTTATTACTCTTCACACTGATATTGTTAATGGATTAGTTTTGCTTGATCCAAATTCTTATTTTCTTTAGCTCAATTTTTACTTTTTCTAGATTGTGAACAGAATGTAGTTTAATTTTATTCTTCATTGTTGACAATAAAATCATTTACAACTAATCATGTTTCTCGGAATATAGCCTGGTACTATTGTGCTATTATTCTTGTTTGCACAAATATTATTTTAATTATAATGAAATATTCTTAGGCTTAACAGACTAGGCATACTTAAGTGTTCCTATTTTGCTTTTAGGTAATATCTATCTTTGTAATTATAACTTTATTGTATATTTTAAAAGCATATTTTTCTTTTTGTAATGAGAGTGTGTACATATATATAAACTTGAAATTTTTATAAAAGCTAAATAATCTATGACATATATCATAATTACTGTTTCCAAATATCTTGTATACTTTAATGACTGTTTTTATACTTCTGCAACAAATTTTTATTAATTAAAGAAAAATATAGCCATGTGCTTAGCATTGTTGGCCTGCAACATCTGTTATAGTAGATTCCAGGCATAGTCTCTTAAGTATATGCTGATGTTTGTGTTTGCTTGTTTACCAGCCTGGTTCTGTATTGGGTTTCACTTTTTTGCCAAAATTTAGAGAGTATGACAGAGAAGTCTGGATAAAAAACAAACAAAACAAACAAGCAGAAACAAAAACCAAAAATACAAACAAACAAATCCAAGAACTTTGCATTCCCTTGTCAGTCAAGCCTGTGTCAAATACCAAAGAAATTATGTGGAAATAAACAAAAGGATATAGTCAAAACATTTTTCTTCAACAGTAGCCCGAGATTTGTTTGGCTTTGTGCAAATTGTTCTATTAATATGACAAATACTAATCTCAATAGCAAACACCTGTTGTAGGAGTCATTTTGTAGGTAGGCTCCTTTTAGCATTTGGTTTTACCATAAGTCCCCCTCCCCCCTCCTCCCCTTCCACTAGTGAATCTTGTAGCAAGTCATCTTTGTAGATCAAAGAGTGTGTAGCTGGGTTGGTGTTTACCTTTCTTCTTTAGTAACATTCAGAGCACCTTTCAGTGCACTGAACTTTAGTCTATAGGGTGAAGGCTCTAGGTAGGAGGCAGCTCAAATTTTCTATGTTCAGTGAGTTATGTAGGTGTTACCTTCAGCAACAGGGCCTCGCTGTCAGTGTGTGGCAAGCAAACAATAGCCTTGGTAATAACCTGAGTTGTTCAGGGGTTGCCAGAGGACCCCTTGTCCAACAACTCAATTAGAAGGAACCCTGACCTGGAAGCTTCAGTTGGTCATGAAATAGGTCCATTAGTCTCATACTGGTTTATTTTTGCAATTTTTGTCTTACTGGTCTTCTGCTTACATATCATGGCTTTCAATGTTGTGTTTTTACAGATTATGTTTGTATATTTCTTGTGTTTTTCCTTTTTTAGCATATTTACTATTTTTTTATTTTATTTATTTACATTTCAAATGTTATCTTCTTTCCTGGTTTTCCCTCTGCAAACCCCCTATCCCATCCCCCCTTACCCTGCTTCTATGAGGGTGCTCCCAAACAACCCTACCCACTCCTGCCTCACCATCCTAGCATTCCTCTACACTGAGGCATCGAGCCTTCACAGGACCAAGGGCCTCCCCTCCCATTGATGCCTGATAAGGCCCTTTCAGTCCTTTCCCCTAACTCCTCCACTGGGGTGAGAGCATTTGCCTTTGTATTGGTCAGGATCTAGCAGAGCCTCTGAAGAGACAGCTGTATTAGGCTCCTGTCAGCAAGCATTTCTTGGCATCAACAATAGTGTCTGGGTTTGGTGTCTGCATGTGGTATGGATCCCTAGGTAGGGCAGTCTCTGGATTGCTTTTTTACTAATTCTCATTTGCTTGATTTTGTTTATTTGTTTACTTGCCTGTTTGCATCTGAGAGAGAGACAGAGAGACAGAGAGAGAGAGAGAGACTGCAGAGTTGGGTGAATGGGAAGTGGGAATGATCTGATGATGTGAGGAGTTTAAGGAGGATCATGATCAAATTATATTGTATGTAATTTTTTTCAATAAAATGTATGGAATAAAAGAAAATGATTTTTTTCTCCCAATAATTTAAGAACTGAAATCATGAGAAAAGCCATGCATGTGTCTGCTAATAAAGCTGAAATTGGTCTCAGTAATATTAATGATCACAAAAAAAAAAAAAATCCAAAGCAATTAGAGTGCAGCTCCTGATGTCATACATGTAGATTTTCACACTGGATCCAATTAAATACCACTTACACATCTCTAGGTGAATCTATATCAACAATTTCGGGCAAAACAAAAGAAGGTGGGTGAGATTTCATGTACTATTTTTAATTAGACATTCCATACATGATGAATGGAAAAAACTCAATACGAAGATTCATTTTCTAACAATAACTGAAACTATGTGATTTTGGATACAAACCATCTGGTCAATAGATCCTTAACTTAAAAAATGTTACACTTGCATTTGAAATCTTTTTAATATAAGTAATTATCTTCAAAACGAAACAGACTTTCTTTAAAAGTTAAAAGATAAATTTTATTAGATTTTTCGGAAAATAATTACCAAGGTAGAAGATTAACAAAGATGCAAATAAGTACGACTTTCCCAGTGAATATTTTGAAGCACTGTATGTGTTTTTGTGTGTGTGTGTGTGTGTGTGTGTGTGTGTTTATAGAAGAGAGAGAGAGAGAGAGAGAGAGAGAGAGAGAGAGAGAGAGAGAGAACACTTATGGGAATGAATGAAGTTAGTATGAAAGCATATGAGTCTGCCTCTGTATGCATTTCTTATGCTTTTTCTGGGCTATTTTTCTTGTTTGGTTGTTTTCACGTATTCTAACTTGTTTGGTTTTGACTTACTTTACTCTATTATTATTCCTTGGATACTTGCTTCTTTTCTAACAGACACAGAAAGGTATACCTTCATGGGAGGGAGGTGGTGAGAAACTGGCAGAGTAGTGGGAAGGGAAACTGCAATCAGAATATTTTGTTTGAAAAAACTATTTTCACTAAAAGGAAAAAAAAAAGTAAAAAAACAAATCTATGTGCTCTCCTGTTAACTAGAATATTGCTGCAGGCAGGCCAATCTGGGCCTCCCTCAACCCATAGGAGAAACTAGGACCCACAGGGTCCTAGTCAGGCCGATAAGGCATAGGTGAAGAATGACAAATAGAGCCGACACAAGGAAGTGCTGAGTCTGAATGTATTTGCAGAAGGTAAAATTCAGGCTTAAATAGTATACAGAAAACAGGTCAGATGACAAAAGTCACATAGGCAGGTGATGGCCACGTCAAGGTCAGTAAGATCAAGTAGGCAAGTGATAGTTGCATCAAGGTCGGTAAGATCAGGTATCCAGGTGTGAAGCGGGCAGAAGAGCAGTGCTGCGCTGGGGCTATTTTGGTAATCCCATGCTAACTCTCTGGGTCTGCTGGAGGCAAGCACCAGGAAGTTCCAATCTAGCAGTTCCTGCTAATGCCCTTAAGTGAGGGAAGCCCTTGGATTATTCTGGTATGTAAAACAGTTCTGTCTTCTGTGGGACTGCCCTGAGAATTCTAACTATGTGCCTTACATCTGTTGCTAACTCTGAGGACATCCTATCTGATAAGGCAGCTTCCTGTGAGAAATTCCAAGCTAAGGACAGCTTGGAAATAAATTAGGATCTATTGGAACACTGTGCTGGCCAGGGAACAGTGCCCCTTTTTACCCATTTACGAATCATTTCTTGGGGTACTTTTATGCCTGAATAAGAAGGCATGTTGATGATTGGAAAGACTAATCTGGAACATGTCTGAGTTAGGAGATGCCAACAACTGACTAAATACCTAGGAGTCATACACCTCTTGTCCATGATCAGGCTTTTACTCCTGATATTGCAGACGTTACTGGAGTAGATGAGTAGGCATGGCATTATATGTTTCAGTATTTTATGATACAAAGGGCAAAAATACTAATTTCACCATACTATCCCAATAAAAATGCTATTCTGAAATTATTGTATTGTTTATGGCCATACTACCCTGAATGAAACCAACCTCATATAAATATTTTTACCTTTAACTATTTTTAATTATTTTATTTCCTTAATTAATAGTAGCTCTTAAATTATTGGCTGGATAATGCTCAAAAGAGTCAGATTCAAAAATACTAATAAATTAAAATTTTTTTCAGTATTACCACAAGCTTATATTCTAATGAGTGAGAGGCCTCTAGAGAGGTAAGAGGTATAGTTGAACCTCAAAGAATTCTATTTAAATCATACTTGTCATATTGCTTTGGAAAAGTTATCTCAGCCCCTATTTTTGTCATTGAAAGTGTAGACACTAGTACTTTGAGACTGATGGTGATGTTTTAACAGGCTACGGTAAGAACTAGATACTCTATAACCAGTTGCAATCTTTAATTTATCTAATTAACCTGGTATGCCATTATATAAAGCTCTTATGAGAAGCAGTCTGTGAATCCTCATTTTATGACATTATTATGTGTGGAGCGCCGTTGCCGTGCCTTAAAGATCGAACTGGCCAGCTGGAGCCGTTGGAGTAAACAAGTCCTTATTTGGACCTGGGGGCGTGTCCACCAGTGGCCTGATTCTATGTCAATGCCTAGTAGCCTATGACTGTGTGAAACGTGGTATGGGCTCATGGGCGGTCCTACGAAAGGTATATAGTCAGACTCCTGGTGGGGCTCGGGGCCACTCTGCTGTAACCATTAAGCAAGTCATTCCTGAGTAAACTGTTGCTGGAAGGAAGTGGTCCTTCATTCCTGTTGGTCAGGGTGTCGGCCCCGAGCATTTTGGTGGCCCGCACGGAAGAGTCTCACTTTTGGGGGACTCCCGTGGTGTTCCAGAACCAGCAGCAGTCAGGGCGATCTATCAGGGCGATCGATCGGAGAGGCCGGTAAGTGGGCCTGTCAGTTGAAAGGTCCTCCGGGATGGAGGCTCCATTGTTTTAAGTCCTTCGGGAAAGACATTTCATTGTTTCAAATCCTCTGAAAGAAGTTTCATTGTTTCAAATTCTCAGTTGCAGGCAGGCAAAAGTGAAAGCGAAGCATGTTTGTGCCGGGAGAGGTTTCTCCTTGGACCGTAACAGTTGTAGTAGTGGGGGTGGTTCTCGTGACTTTGCTGGCTTGCTTCTGCCTTAACTGTCATCGCCCAAGGCCGTCACTAGCCATGGGAACCTCTCAGTCTTGCCCTGTAAAGACCGCTCTTCACAAGCTGCTCAGTAGCAAAGGATTAAAGTTTAAGGATAATGTACTGGCTCAGTTCCTCCAGGAGGTGGACTATGTCGTCCTCTGGTTTGCTGTGTCAGACAACCTTACGTTACCCTGTTGGCATAAGTTAGGGAAAGATTTGGACCGAGCCTGGGAGGAAGGTACCCTGCAAGATAAAAAGGGCAAAACAAGAGTGAGAGGAGTGTGGAAAGTCATTCGTAGTTGCTTGACTAGTGAGGAATGTATTCCTGCAGTTAAAGTAACGGCAGAGGTCTTAGAACGTATAAAGGAGATGAAGTCTGAGACTCAGTCTAACAGTTCTAGGCGTTCTAAGGTCCATGAAAAGAAAAGTTCAGGGAATCTATATCCGGATTTGAGGGAAGTTGTCAAGGTGCCTAAGTCTGAGTCTGAAAGCAGTTTTGACGAGAGTATTGGGGAGAAAGACTTAAAAGAACAAATGCAAGAGCTGTTGGCAAAAATGGAGAAACTTTTAGAGAGGAAGAAGAAGACAGCAGGCAAGAAGAAGGAGGAAGTGAGGGAGGAGACAGATAGGGCATTGCCTAGTGTGCCTCCCCGGCCACCTTATGCGGAAGTCTCCCAAGCAGAGTGTGGTTCCTTGCAACCACAAGGGGACACACAAGGGCGGACAGCCGGAGTGGTGACGCCCTCTTGTACTTTCTGCCCACAGACTTGGAGGGAGGTGGCAACCGCCTTCCCAGTGTTCGAGGATGCCAATCAAGTATGGACCTATGAACCATTAGATTTCAAGGTCCTGAAAAATTTAGCTGAGTCTGTGCAGGCATATGGCATTAGTGCCTCATTCACTGTTGCTCAAGTGGAAAGGCTTACTTTGAGTGCCATGACACCTTCAGATTGGATGTCTACAGTAAAGGCATGCCTTTCCATGGGCCAGTACTTGGATTGGAAGTCTATTTACTCTGAGTTTGCTCAACAACAGGCCAGAGATAATGCAGCACAAGGACAGGCGGCTTGGAATTTAGACATGCTCACAGGCCAGGGCCAGTGGTTGAACAATCAAACAGCTTATCCTCCGCAGGTATATGGGCAGATTAATCAGTTAGCTTTGAAGGCATGGAAAGCTTTGCCAAATAAAGGAGAAGTGCCAGGAAATCTAATAAAAATCGTTCAAGGGGCCACAGAACCGTTCTCTGATTTTGTGGAGATCACAATGATGGAAGCTGCAGGTCGGATCTTCGGAGATCCTAATACTGCCATGCCACTAGTGCAACAGCTCATATTTGAGCAGTGTACTAGAGAATGCCATCAGGCCATCATCCCTTGGAAAAACAAGGGATTGCAAGCATGGATGAAGGCGTGTAGAGAAATAGGAGGTCCTTTATCCAATGCTGGGCTGGCAGCTGTCCTGATGCGAGGAGTGGTCCAGTATTCCAAGGCTAAGGCAAAGGCCCCAGGTGCCTGTTTCTCATGTGGCAAGCAGGGACATCTAAAACGTCAGTGTCCAAATAGAGGGCGAGAGGTACAGAAATGTACTCCTGGAGTATGTCCTAAGTGCAGAAAAGGAAACCATTGGGCTAATGAGTATAGGTCGGTTAGGGATATCGATGGACGACCTATTGAGCAAGCAAGTGGTCATTCGATGTCAAAAAACGGAGTGCAGGGCCCCCGGCCTCAGGGCCCTCGAATATATGGGGCTATGGAGGGGCAGGAGAGTCAAGGGAGTGTCAGCCTACCCAATATGAGGCCCCAAGAAGGGCCACGCCAGGCTCTGCAGGGCTGGACCTCCGTTGCACCTCCCGCATCGTATTGACACCATAAATGGGAGTGTAGCCTATTTCAACAGATTTTAAAGGTCCGTTACCT
>JADRCD010223534.1:0-10399 GCA_019843815.1 Montemys delectorum
CAGTGTTAGTTCTTCCTTAAAGGTTTAGTACAATTCTGCAGTGAATCCATGTGTTTCAACTTGTTGTTGTTGTTGTTGATAGTATTTATTAATCTTTTAATCTCATGGTCAGTTGTAACTGCAATCATATTATTTACTTCATCTTGGCCTAAATTTAATTTTGGTAGGTCATATGTATTTTGAAATTTTTTTTTAGATTTTTCTAGATATTATTGGTATCTGTTGTGCTGCCTCCTTTTCATCTCTAGTTTTATTAATTAGGGTCTCTCCCCCCATAAGAACCAATTCTTTGTTTCCTTGATTATTTGGGCTTTATTTGTTTATTTAGTTGGTTCTGTTTTATTAATCTGCTTTGATTTTGATTGTTTTGCCTGTCTAGTGTCTTGTAGTATATCTTGTTTTACTAAAGCCTTGAAGTGAAACAATAAATTGGGGTCTCTTTGATTTTTAGCAACTGTAATAACTTTATGATACCATATGCCTTCATACACACACACAGATACACAAAGATGCAGAATCACTAGGGAAACAAACCCTATGATCATTTCTTTTCAGTAGTTTTTAGACTAGGTAATTGGAGTAGGTAAATCAACTCTAAATGTGGGACTGTAGTCTTGGACTGAATAAAAAGGGTATGTTAAGGACTGAATACCACCTTTCAACACTCTTCCTTTTAATGAATGAATATAACAGATGTGTCTCATCTCTTTCATCAAGCCTTCTCTGCCACAGTAGACTATCACCCCAGGAATAATAAGCCAAAATAAACTCTTCCTTTCTATTCCTATTGTTAGGTACTTTACTACCAAAATTAGAAAAATAACTAATACAGAAAACACAGAAAATGAAATTTGCTGATATTATGATTTTCAATATTACAGGATATTTGAACCTGTCTCTAGTTAGGGTATGTCTCAGCCTTACCACACACATTTAATCCCTATGGCTGGAATACAGACACACCCTTAATACTCACCTTTAATCCTAAACATTGATTTTTTTTATTAGATATTTTCTTTATTTACATTTCAAATGATATCTCCTGTCCCAGATTTCCCCTCTGAAAAATATCAAAAACAAAAACAAACCCTGTTTCCTCCCCCTTCCCCCTGCTCACCAACCCACCCTCTCCCACTTCTTGGCCCTGGCATTCCCCTCCACTGGGGCACAAACCTTCACAGGACCAAAGGCCTCTCCTCCTATTGATGACTGACTAGACCATCCTCTTCTATACATATGCCGGAGCCATGAGTCCCACCATGTGTGCTCTTTGGTTGATGGTTTAGTCCCTGTGAGCTCTGAGGGTACTAGTTAGTTCACATTGTTGTTCGTCCTAAGAGGCTGCAAACCCTTCAGCTCTTTGGGTCCTTTCTCTAGCTCTTTCATTGAGGACCCTATGCTCAGTCCATTGGATGGTTGTGAGTCTCTACTTCTGTATTAGTCAGACACTGTCAGAGCCTCTCAGGAGACAGCTATTTCAGGCTCCTGTCAGTCATCACTTGCTGACATCCATAATAGTGTCTGGGTTTGATGGTTAAATATGGAAAGGATTCCTAGGTGTAACAGTCTCTGGATTGTCCTTCCTTCAGTCTCTGCTCCATAGTTTGTCTCTGCAACTCCTTAGATGAGTATTTTGTTCTCCCTTCTAAGAAAGAGCATCCACACTTTGGTTTTCCTTCTTCTTGAATTTCTTGTGGTTTGTGGATTGTATTTTGGGTATTCTGAGCTTCTGGACTAGTATCCACTTATCAGAGAGTGCATGCCATGTATGTTCTTTTGTGATTGGGTTACCTCACTCAGGATGATATTCTCCAGATCCATCGATTTACCTAAGAAATTCATAAATTCATTGTTTTTAATAGCTGAGTAGTACTCCATTGTATAGATGTACCACATTTTCTGCATCCATTCCTCTGTTGAGGGACATTTGGGTTCTTTCCAGTTTCTGGTTATTACAAATAAGGCTGATATGAACATAGTGGAGCATGTGTGATTACATATTGGAACATCTTCTGGGTATATTCTCAGGAGTGGTATAGCTGGGTCCTCTGGTAGTACTATGTCCAATTTCTTGAGGAACTGCTAAACTTATTTCCAGAGTGGTTGTATTAGCTTGCAATTCTACCAACAATGCAGAAGTGTTCCTTTTTCCCACAACCTTGCCAGCATCTGCCATCACCTGAGTTTTTATCCTAGCCATTCTGACTGGTGTGAAGTGGAAACTCAGGGTTGTTTTGATTTGCATTACCCTGATAACTAAGGATGTTGAACATTTATTTAGGTACTTCTCAGCCATTTGGTATTCCTCATTTGAGAATTCTTTGTTTAGCTCTGTACCCCATTTTTTAATAGGGCTATTTGATTCTCTAGAGTCTGACTTCTTGAGTTCTTTGTATATATTGGATATTAGCCCTCTATCAGATATAGGATTGGTAAAGTTCTTTTCCCAATCTGTTGGTTGCCATTTTGTCCTATTAACAGTGTCCTTTCCCTAGGAGGGATGGCAGATCCACATCCCAAACACTGATCTTAAAGTTAGTTTGTAGGAGGAAGCATCCAGGTTTGAAAGTGATGTTTAATTGAGTGACTGAAAAAAAAAGAAAGAAAGATCAGAGAAAGATCTGACAGACTAGGGTATGTCCAACTCTCATGAGAAGAAAAAGGAAAGGAAAACTACTTAATAGAGGAGAGTACAGTCCAGGAATATAGTAGAGTTCATGGAGAGCTGTACAGTAGAGCTGAGAGGCAGAGTAGAGTACCACAGAGAGGGAGAAGGAGTGGCACCATTTTACAGGGATAGTTTTACAGAGACAGATTAAAGAGAGTACAAATTAGAGGAAGGTGAAGGCAGAATGAACAAGAGGATGAGAAGGAGAGGTATTTTGAGGCTAATCAGAGCAATTCAGGGGCCAAGAGAAAAGCTATATTGAATTAAGTCAGTTGGGAGAGGAATTTGAGTCAGGACAACTGAGTCAAATCAGTCAGCTAGAGCTCAGAAAGAACCAGAAAAGGTGAGTTTATTCAGCAGCAAGTCGCAGAAGCTGAAGACATTACATCCCTAGATTAGACCTTTCTAGGACTAGGCCTAGGTTAGCAGATGGAGGAAGTAAGCTTCCCATAAGTAAGCCTCCCAGCAACAATTACAATGGGAGAATAAATGGTACTTGTACATTTCACTGAAGCAGCTGGCCTTACAGAATGATGAAATGACCTTTTAAAGGCACCAACTAAATGTCAGTGGCCTGATGAGGGCCATGGATCAAGGGTCTCAAGAAAACTATTCTGAATCAACATTTGATATACAACACTGTTTCTATCACAGGTATCATGGGTCTAGATATTAAGAAGTGGAAATGAGAAAGGCACGACTAACTAGTCAGTGACCAGATATGAATATTTTTTGTTTCCTGTTCCTACAACATTGTGTTCTTCTCGTCTAGTGATTTTAGTTATAAAAGGGAGAGTTATTCTGCCAGGAGTCACAACAATATGCCCATTGAACTCGAAAGTATGACTTCTTCATGGTGGCTATGTGTTCTGGAAGCCCTGAGTCACGGCACCAAGGAGTCCCAGTGTTAGAATATATGGTTATTCAAAGCAGACTGAGGTAATCTGGATTATTTCTCTAGATGATGAGCTGAAAGAGGGTATGCATGGAGTGCAAGAGATCTTTTTGGGTATCTCTTGATGTTTTCACATTCTGTTATTGACTTCAATAGGAAACCTATCTTGGCAAGATAATAAATGCCCCATAATTCGAATGTCTTCAGCAATGAAATTTTAGGATATTCCCTGTACGTTAAAGAGTCAAGAACTAGTGAGGCATTTGTTGAGGGTGAGGAAACACAGAATGAGTGGTAGAACATGGTAGTTATACCAGCGAGATACATGACCAATAGTAGAAATAAGCATTACAATTGGCATGTATACTTATGTATTATTTATTTAGAATATATATTTGCAAACCATGCAAATATATTAAACAGGAATTTGTCTTGTATTTCCCTAGTTTTTACTGTGTATTACAACATCAATTGAGCATTTACTAGTATTTAAATGATTTTGCATCTCTATTATCACATTTAGTTTGTGAGTGCTTAAGGAATTTCTCAAAGGATTTAGATGATAGTAAATCTATATTATTACATTTAGTTTATGGCAGCTTAAAGTACCCCTCAAAGGATTTTTCTTTATATACTAGGAGGATAATTGTGTACTTTAGTCATATCTGGGATAATTATGTCATTTTAGGTACAATAATGCCGTTACTATTGTCTTCCTTTGGAAATTGTCTTCCTTTGGAAAACATGCTTTAAGGATGTGTAGTTATGCATCAAATTAACAAGAATTGGACATAGCATGGTTAATCCTGAATGCCAATTTTATTAGATATATAATCAACTAATAAACATTCATCTGGACAGGCCTTATGGCATTTGAAAAAAATGCTAAGTGAAAAGAGAAGGGTCCTCCTCACAGAAGATGCCTTCCAACTACCACGGAACTATGCTTGTCTATTGAGCATGTCTGTTTCTCATTGTTGTTGCTGTAAGCATCTGTTATTGACATCAGGGCCCACCTTATTGATATTTTAAATACAAACTGAAGACCAGCTTTCCAGGAATCCTTCAGGCCTTCAGGCTCTCTTGGTAGCAAGGAATCATCCAGTTTAATGGCTGAGAAGCTGCTAGGTTCTCAGCTTCCTTAGCATAAAGACATCTATTGTTGGATTTTTTAGCCTGTATCTTGTAAGGCAATGTAATATATATATTTGTCATATATATAACCCCCTATTTTTAACATACATTCATTCTGTTACTTCTGTATCTTTAGAAAACCCAAGCTAAGACAACAACCCTTTAATCTTTGTAAGGAATCTAAAAAGGACCCTACCTAGAGACAAAGAGCTATAGGCAATTAAGGAATTCTGAAAGAGGGAACTTAGACTTCCTCAGAAATAAAACCCCAGATTGGTTATCCAGTACCATCCAATACTAAGTGATTAGTCTAAAAAATATATACATGCTAGCCATATTAAGCCAAACCAGGTTATATTTAAATATTTATTCTTATGTATATGTGCATGTGTGCAACAATAAACGTTAAAGTGAAAGAGGCCATGAATTTGAGATTTTGAGGAGCAAATGATGTAATATAAAAGAAAATTTAAAAAGAAATGTATAATAGTACATCTTGCTTTTTGTTTATTTCTGTCTTGAGCCCAGTACTTCTTGCTCAGTATTATCTGTACCAACGAGCTACAAACTTACTTAGCCTCAGTAAATAATTCTAACATGCACTTGCATTGAAATGTACAGATTCTGGGAGACTTGTCTCATTTATGGTGTTCAGCTTTGTAAGCTATAGACAGGACTACACATCTCTATTTTCAGTACTGCTTCCTTATTTGATATTAAATTACAGTTGAAGTGTTTTATATCTTATTGGAAAGAACAGACCTCTGTAATTGTGGGTATTCTTAAGAAAGTATAAAATGTAAAAGAACAGATCTAAAAGCAAATAGTGGTTCTTGTTAGACCTCCTCATAACAGGCCTCTGTAAGCATTCCAAATGAAATACAATGCATCTAAATATTCAAAGCTCATATCCACAAATAAGAGGAAAAATATAGTATTTATCCTTCTGTGTCTGGACTAACTCACTTAAAATTTGTTTTTCACCGACTTAGCAGCAAAATTCATTTACCTTAACAGTTGAACAATATCCCATCGTATTAATGTACCCATCACAAAAAAATGTACATTGTTATTATCCATTTATCTGTTGATGGCTACCACTATTAGACTTGTTGACTAATGAGGTCCTGTAGATCCCAAAATATTTAATGCTGTTGCATTGTTCTTGTTTACCCTCCAGAATTTGACAGTAAGATCCAATTGCTGAAGACACCACATACTTGAGCCATAAAACAAAGGGGGATCAAGCTGGTACAGGACTCTGACATCATTCCTACTGGCCAGGTTTATAGTACCAAAAGGTGCTATGCACAGATAAGGAAAATAATAGTTTTATTCAACTGTCTAACCTGAAGGCTACAATAAAGTCTTAGCTTGCAAGATATGTCTACTGGTGCAATAGTGATATGGATATCAATGGAGTAGCCAAACATTTTGCAACTGGATTTAAACATGCTCCACAAGATGGAAATTGTTCCTGGCACCATTACTGGACCAGGAACCAGTGGCTAGACAAGACATTGGCCCAAACTTGGACCTACTATTTTGCTAAAAGGATATGGTATTTATCTGACTCCTAATGATTTATCATTATGTACATAGGCTAGCGCATCTCTCAAAGAGATGTTTGTTTGTTTGGTTTTTGCCATGTGTGGTGATATGGTGATTACCAGCAAGAAAAACAGCTGGTAAAGGTGCAGAGATTAAGAGAATGAAGAACACCCAGTCCCTAAATGGAACATCTGTATCATATGCCCTACTCTCCAGGCTTAGGTATCATTTCTGGAGAGGAGGCAGAAAGAGTATGGGAGCCAAATGCTATGGATGACTGCAGTGGAAGAGTTTACCCCCAGAAACAACAATGTAGTTGTGTCTATGAACTACTACTGGTTGTGAGAACATGCACAGACTAATTCCAAGTCAAGCCTTTAAAAAAAAAACCCACCATAGAGAGGACTAGAAGAGCTGTTGGTAACTGATAACTGCCAGGTAGGGAGGATAAGCTTTCTTTAAAGGTATAGTCCCTGGTAGGTTGAACATTTTCCACTGGATGGCCTCATATCTATATGTATGTAGTCATCACTAATTAAAATACAGTTTATTTTAATAATAATAAATAAATGAATTAGGAAACCAAATTTTGTAGATATGGAATAGATTAATGTACCTTAGAAGTGCTGGAGGATGAAGAATATAATCAACATATATACTAACTTCTATTCAAAATATAAAAAATGATGGATTTTTACTTATTACCTATTACCTATTTTCGGGAAGCATCTTCCTTTTATAGAATGAATGATCACATATATTTCCTTTAGAAAATCTTTTCCAATTAAAACTGAGTGTTTATCCTAAGGTTGCTGACTTATTGGACAGCGGGGAGAGGACAAGAAGTCTTAGTGCATCAAAAGTTACATTTAATGTTAACATAGAAAGCTAATTTGCATTATCAATACACATTGAAACTTCCATCATAATGGCAGAAAAATGTGATTAAAAAGTAGTCTCTAAGAAAAAGAAAAAAATGCAAGATATAAAGAGCGGGTGTAGACTTACACAGTGGTGGTAGGAATGTAAATTGGTGTATTTCTGAAAATCATATGACCTAACTATATCACTCATTATTTTGAATACTTAAATATTCTAAACCAGTACATACAAAGAGACCTGCAAACCTATGTTTATTGCAACTCTGTTCACAATAGCCAGGATAAGGTGCCAACCTGGATCCCAATGAAGAGATGAAAAGGTGCAGCATTATGTGGTATATTTACATAACAGGGTTTTACTTGACTATGGAATAGTCAAAGTGTATCATTTATTGTAAAAATTAGGTTAAACTGAAAAATCAATTTGTCAAGCGAGTATACAAAACTAAGAAAGACAAATAATATTTTGTCTCATATATGGAATCTAGAATGAAAAATATAGTAATAAAAATATTATAAATTGAACTGCGACTATTTGTGTGTGGTAAAGAGGCCAGCAGAGGATGGATATTGAGCATGAGAAGGCAGTATGGGATGAATAAAATGATTTTCAGACATGGAAAGAGATTACTGAATCCCACTCTATCATGTGTGAAAAAAATATAGTACTTTATAAAATTGAAAAACACAGTTTAACTAATTGAATTAAAGGCTTGTTAATCTACTTCTATATTTCCAGGTGGCATACTAGACCCTTGATTGCAGTTCTCAACTACTGTGATCACTAGAGCAAAACCCAGTCAATTAAAAGGCAGAATTATGGAGCACAGAGGTAGATACATCTACAATACAACTCCTACACCCAAGGGTCAGGAAGCACTGAAGAAGAGGGGGTAGAAAGACTGGAAGAGATGGAGGATCTGGAAGTTGACTGTGCAACTGAGTCTCCCAGGTACACACCCACAAAGTCTTATAAATGACTGCCTACATGTATGCTGAGAAAGAACAATAGTCATGCTATCATGGACATGGAGAAGCCCACTAGGAGGCCTTGACCCTCAACTGTAGTCAACTACGCAGTGCTGAGAGTGGAATAAACAGTCTGCCTCAAGGATCAGCACACCAATCGGTTACCTAGTACTAAATGATCAGCCCTAAAAACATACATGCAAGTAACATCATGCAAATTTAAGAACATACATGCATATACATATGTGTATGTGTATATGACAATAACTAATGAAAAAAGTAGACAATGAATTTGAAACAGAGTAGGCAGGGGTGGGAGGTTATGGGAGGATTTGGATGAAGAAAAAGGAAGGGAGAAAGGAAGTACTTATATTCTCCAAAAACAAAAGAGATAAAAAAATATTTAGCCAAGTACAGTATGTTTAGACACGTGCTTTATTTCTTTTTGGAATGCAGAATGCTCTTTACATTAAAGTCTCTCAGAAGGTGTGGTATGACAGAATGAAAACTGCTGAAAACGTTGCAGTTGTTTTCAGTATAGAATACAGGAATCCTTTTATCTAATAGGGAAGAAAATTTCCACTCTCCAATAGGACACTGCAAAAACGAATTTTCCACTATATCACAGTTTACTCTGTCAGCATTTCTAAGTATTGAAATAATACCATCAACATTTTGTGAAAGACTTATATTTGGTGTTATGTTTCTCATTGTATTGTCAATTCTTGGGACATAGTAGGAACACAATAAAAATACATGCCATTAAATTGATTTGATTGGTATTGTCTTGACCTGAAGTCAGTTGTCCACACCATAGTCAAGATTTTATTCCCTGATGCTAACTTTCACCTTCCATTTTCTGCAGGAGCCGAAGGCTGTGTGAGAGGACCAGATATTCAGTTCTCTTCTTAAACGGCCACAGGGTTCTAACCTATTATTAACTCATGTCGAGTTAGGACATTTACTGAGCCAGTGTTAGTTCCAATCTCAAAGGTGTTCAGAGTAGTCCTGACAGATTGCTTTGTTTTGTTCATTTCAAACACAATCTCTGGGTGCCTTCCAGGTGTCCAGCCTCTTGCGATTTGTGACTTTTACAAAGCATGTTGAACGCCAATTCACTCTGGCTCAAATCTTCATAAACTTTCAGCAGAAAAATAATAACTGATGGATGTGAATATTTCAAATGAGGCTTGTGAAGAAAATCTCTAGCAGATTAAAATTTCATATCTGGGACAAGTAAATGAAGTGCTATTGCATTGACAGACAATTTAAAGTGGAGATAAATCCATAGTTAGGGGAAGAATCCAGGTCAATGAGTGGAAAGGACTCATCAACAACTTTCAGTAAAAATGGCATCTGCAATTAAGCTCAGGCTTATTTCTAAAGCTAAAGATGTTATTCACAATTTTTGGAATTTATGCTATACAGAAAAATGTGTACTAGATGGCAGTCTAAGTACCTTTTTCATTTATGTCTCAGTGCGCTGTTTGGTTTCCATTCCAAGAGTACAGGAGGAAAAATACTATTCACTATTTTGCCAAGTAAAACTTTTTTTTTTATTATTGCACAACAGCACAGTGCATAGATAGTGAGTTAGATTCAAGTTTAGAAGGGCATAATGCATTCTTTACTGGTATATCAATCTGCGTCTGTATTTAGAATTTAGATGCAAAGAAATTACACCACGGCATGTCTTGACACAATTAAAACGATCCTTGTTATAGCCTTAGCCACGTGTCCTTTAGAGACACTGTCAGTGTTCTTCCGTGCTCAGTAGTGTACTGTAAATAAAACAGTAATCAGCTGGAAGTAGAAGAAAAACACATGGCTATTTTGTAAATTCTCACAAACTGTAAGATCAGAGGAATCAAGTAGCTGCCCTCTCTCAGCTGAGGCTGTTAATGAGTATGTTGGTTATCTGTGTAGATGCCTGCAGTCTCGACAGCTAGAAAGCCTTGTGTTTATTCTAATTCTTTTCGGGTTGATACATATTTCCTTCTATTCTCATTTTCTCTCTATATATAATGACTTACTTTCTAAGATGTATCTTTTGCTCTTAATTCTAAAGGACTTAAATAAAAAGCCAAAATTACAATGTTGAGATTACCTTGTTTTTACTGAGGGAGATAATAACTTGATCTCTCTCTCTCTCTGTCTCTCTCTCTCTCTCTGTCTCTCTCTCTCTCTCTCTCTCTCTCTCTGCAAATGCTCAAGGCTTTTTTTTTCTCATGTGTACACATGGCAAGTTTCTGACTACAGATAGTTCATCTCTAGTTGTTAAGCCTGTCCAAAAATTCTGAC
>JADRCD010223535.1:0-27827 GCA_019843815.1 Montemys delectorum
CATTCAGGGTTTTGGAGATTTGAGTTCTAAAAAGGCTGATTCTGTAGTTATACATTTACTAGAAGTAATGGATATTTTGGGGATACCTGTACAAATTAGGACTGAAAGTGTTCCTGCATATGTCCCCGGAAATATGAAACAATTCTTTCCGTACTATAAGACACATTACAGCTATACCACACAATTCTACTGGACAAGCAATTGTAAAAAAAGGTCTAAACATACCTTAAAATAAATGTGTATACAGAAATAAGGAAGAATAAAGACCCCCAGAGATAGAATAATAGTGCTTTGTTAACTTTAAATTTTCTGAATGTGAATGATAAAGTAACAATAGCAGCCATGAGACACTGAGTTATAAGAAAAAAACTGTAGAATTAAATCACCATATATATTCTAAGGAAGTGTTGACATCATAATGGAAGCCTGGACAGTTATGTGTTGGAGACATGGATTTTTTTATATTTCCACAGGAAAGAAAAGCTGTGGATACCATCAAGACTTAAAAATATTAGAGTTGAGTAGGAGAGGTTGCCTGGAACCCTTGTCTAATAATCTGAAAAGCTCTTATTTCTTATTTCATTGACAATGTCTCTTTTTATAATTTCCCATTACACACAGTACAATTAATGGCAAAACAGAAAAGGTAGGGAATGTAATTACAATTCTTGAGTTTTGATTTCTTTAAAAAAATACAGAAATATTTTAGGAATATGTTTTTGTTTAAATCCCAGGTGTGGGATATAGGCTGTTTCAGACTGTCCACAGCAGGTCACTATGATTTGTCTTATGCTCTAGCAAGGACGTAATTTCGCCAGCAGCAAATAATTTTTGTTATGTGTGATATTTTAAACTTTAGGAGGTGTCTTAATTAGGGTTTTACTTCTGTGAACAGACACTATGACCAAGGAAACTCTTATAAGGACAGCATTTAATTGGGGCTGGGTTACAGATTCAGAAGTTCAGTCCATTATCATCATGGCAGCATCCAAGCAGTAATGGTACATAAGGATCTGAGAGTTCTACATCTTCATCTGAAGACTGCTAGGAAAAAAAAAACTGGCTTCCAGGGAGCTAGGATGAGGGTCTTAAAGCCTCTACCAACAATGATACACTTCCTCAAACAAGGCTTACCTCAACAAGGCCACACCTCTGTAGGGCAGTGGGCTGGCTATTCATGCAACTTAGGCTCAGTCAAGTACTAGACCTTGAGCCCTGGAGCCCTAGTGGACAGTTTCTGCCTGAAGGAGTTCGGCTATAACTACTGAGTCTTTGGCTCCTGTTTCAGTCACAACCTCTTACAGCTGCCCCCTCAGGAGATGTGTGCTCTATCAGGCAGACAATGCCCCAAGCTCCCAGCATTATAGTTGGACCCTACCCTCAGTCATCTGACCACAGCCATGCTCCCCAACAATGACAGATAGTCACACCTCATACAATATAAAGGGTGGTTTTCCCCTTCCTTTCTCTCTTGCTCTTTGTCTCCTCTCTTGCCCTCTTCCTCTTCTCTTGCTCTTTGTTCTTCTCTTGCCTCTTTCTTCTTGTTTTATCTCTCTCTCCTACTCTTTGTTTTCTCCTCTTGCTTCCTTCTTTCCTTCCTCTTTCTCTCCTTCTCTTCTCCTCTCCTTCCTCTCCTTTCCTTTTCTCTACTTGACTGCCTTATTTTCTCTTTCCTATAATAAAATATCTCAATTATACATTGCCTCCTTTTTGACTAAAGCACCCCACACCAGACCTCAGCAGCAGACAGCTCCAGGCCTCAGCAGCAGAGAGAGAGACCCAGGCTGCAGCAGTGAGCCACCAGACCCACACACCTCCAAATAGTGCCACTCTCTGGGCCAAGCATAGTCAATCTACCACATTCTACTCTCTGCCCATCATATGCTTGCTCAAACAAGTGAGTCTATATGGGTCATATCTAAACATAGCATATACATTAGCCTGACTTCAAAAGACCCCACAGTCTCTAGCAGTCTCAACAATGTTAGAAGTCCAAAGCTCAAAGTCTCTTCTGAGATGCATCCAATCACTTAACTGTAATCTCCAAAACAATACAGGAAATCATCTCAGCAAACTCCAAATTCTGCTCCTTCATGTTTGATGTCAAAGCAGTCTTCAGATCTCCAACTCCTTTTTCATCTTTGTTGAGTACAACAAACTTCTTTCTCCTGTGCTGGTTCCACTCCCTGGCATCTCAAATAACTTGGATCTATAAGACAACTTCAAAGTTACTGCTTGTTGGTCCAGTGTCTGAGATCCACACATGATATTCTGAGCACCTCCAAGGGGCTTCTGTCCCATCTCCAGCTCTGACCTCTAGAATTTTAGGCTCTAGTTGACTCCACTGCACTGTTGCTGCTGTTTTTGGTGATCATCCTATGGTACTGGGATCTCTAATACACTGGGATCTTCCACTGCAACTAGGCTTCACAAATAGCCTCTTATAGGCTCTCTTCATGGTGACAAATCTCAACTTCTTTGCATGGCCCCTATGTCCTGGGCTATCAACTGCAACTGAGGCTGCACATTTACCAATGGCCTTCTGTGGCCTCTCACAGTGCCAAGCCTCAGCTGTTTGTTCTTCATGACCCCTTCATACATTCAAAATTGGTACCATCTGGGTGATTGTTACATATTACCAAGTCCAGCTGCAGCACAAGGTACAACCTTGGCTATCTCTGGAACACAACTTTTTGTGCTCTCAGAAAACACTTCATCTCAGTGATGCTGGTTTCTTCTTAATCACCACTAATATCTTAACCATCTAACCAGCATCAGTTGTCCCAGTATTCACTTTAATTTTTGACTCCAAACTTAGAGGCTGAAGCTGCTGAGTTCTACTGCTTGTTGGACCTGGAACATGGTCCCCTTATTCTATTACATTATCACCAGCATTCTGTTTTCCAACTCCTTCACTGCATAAACTTAGCTGTCCTGGAACTTGCTTTGTAAATTGACCTTGAACTCAGAGATCTACATGGCTCTATCTCCTGAATGCTGGGATCAAAGGCATGTACCACTCCCTAGGCCAAGGATAGTTGAACCACCACAGCCAGTATGGGTTGTTGGCTCTTTGTTCATTGCTGTCATTGTTATTTGTCACAGTTGATCAGAATTTGTTAAGTAGTCATTTGCAAAGAAAAAACACCAGGAAGAAAAAATTAGATATCCTGATGGTAAAGATCAAACCTGCCTCAAAGAACTTGGCACTCTTAAGTAGCAAGAAGTAATTTAATAATACTATCACCCTTGTCTCTTTTATACATTTTCCCCTCCTATTTAGTGTTAGGAGGCAAAAACATGGAAGAAAAGAGGGTGGATAAAAGTGTAAGAGAGAAGAACCCACAATGTAGCCAAAGTCCATCTTCAATCCAATGTAGAGTTCCTCTTATTCAAAAACATTTTCTTTCTTAGAAACAAGTGTAATCAAACTTCACTACACATTATATAGAATCCAGCATATGTACCCTACTTTAATGTAGTTAGAAACTCTCCCTGCCCAAGACTATAATAGCCTTGAATTTTTCCAATTATTGTGTGTAAGAAAGGTACTCAATTTTGACTGTAATTGAAGTAAAATTCTTCAAAAAATACTGTACTGCACTTTTTTACAGAATCAATTGCTTCAGACTGTCTCTGTGTTCAGATAGTATTCTCTTTCTTTCTTTTCTTAAAGACTTATTTATTTACGTATTTTATGTATATGGGTACTTTGTCTGAATGTACATCTGCACTGCAGAAGAGGGGATTAGACAGTTGCAAGTTGCCATTTGTGTGCCAAGAATTGAACTCAGGACCTTTGGAAGAGCCATGAGTGCTCTTAACCAATGATCCATCTCTCCACTATAACTTTCAAATGAAGATTTCAAATATTATTTTCTAACAATTATTTAAGTTACTCTACATGCAATCTATTTTGAAGTTACACAAATATATATGATAGATATACAATGTATGATATATAATAAACTATGTATAATTTTATATATTGAATAAAAGTAATTTATTAATATATAATTTGCATTTTACACAAGATAAAATGCAATAGTATAAATGTTACATAAATAAGAGATAGAATTGACCAGAGAAAGAAAACAAATTCATATCCTCTTATGCATAGAGTTGAATCTAATATCATAATCACCAATCAAGAAATTAAGGGTGATACTTAACAAGACTAAAGATGAAAATATAATTCATCAACTTTAAAGACATTGACAAAGGTGACATAAGTGGCTATAATCTTTCATTTTACTACTGGGGAACCAAAGGAAGAGTTTTATGGCTAATCAACTCAGAAATAGGATGGAAAGCCTCTTATTTGGTGTTGTGGAGGAACATGAAAAATAGTAAGTAAACACCTTCTTCCTGGATTTAGAAGTGACAAACTAATAAGATAATTCATTATTAACTTCATGACATTTTCTACTTTCAAATAAAATATGTAAAATGAAGTACACAAGGGCCACTTATGCACAGAGACAAGCCAAGGAGAGCTACATGAAGACAGTGGCTCCTTTTAAGATAATCCAGAAAACAGCCCTGCCACATGATTCTAATAATCCTAACTTGCAGGCTCAACTTCAGCATATAAATTCTCTTTCACTTATAGCACAGAACGTTTAAGCCTCAAAGTATACATATGCTTAGAGTCAGCCTGTGTATACATACTGTGTAAATGGGGTGCATAGAAGACTATACACATGGGGTATACAAAACTCAGTATTTTCAGGTGTATGAGAATCAAAACTTATTTTCACTGTTGTTTCTATATGCAATATTTTTAAAATATAAATTTCCTATTTAGTGGCACACAAACACATACACACAGACACACAGACTTTCCTTAAAATCTATCTCTATCTAAACTGGTACTTAACCATTGGGAATTCATGCTGCTTGACTTAGTGAAACTGGTTAGAACTTGAAAATTTCATAATTACAGTTGAGTGTACAAAATATTTTTAGATGGCAATAAAAAATGTCTTATTTATTTGTTTTGTTTTATTAAAGTTAGAATTTGAAACATTGAATTTATTTTTATTTCTTGATACTTTCATATATGAGTACTGTGTTAACATCATTTCCACCCCTCTTTGCCCGCTTCAACTTCTCACATTCCCCATTCCCTCTAATAGTCATGAGTTCTTCTTTAATTATTATTATTACATACATAAGTCTGTGTCCATAGGTGTATTTAAATACAACTCGCAGAGTTGGCTCAGAATTGCAATTATGTTTATATATTTAGAGTAGACCAATTGGGACAGGATAAATCTATTAGGGAGCTCTTCCCTTGAGATGATCAATTATTTCTAACTCAGTAGCCATCCATTAATTTCCTATAAATCTTCAGGAATAGGATCTTGTGAGATTTCCTGAAGAATGTTGTCTAGTCAACTGTTGTTGTGGTGGTGGTCTTGTTTAGACAAGCATATTGCAGAGATTTCACAGGTGTACCTTCTCTGTCTTCTCTGGCAATAGTCTCCTCTAACCTTTCTGTGTCCTCCTTGGTGATGATCCCTCTCTGTGGTATATATGTAGGGTTTTGTTGAAGATGCATAAATTGTGGATAGGAACGACATGGTCAGTTGTTCCCTTTATATCACTTGTTTTATGTATCTCTCTTAAAATACATCCACAGCCTTACTTCATGCCTCCTCCAGTACCCACCACCTCTCCTCTTCCATATATCTTCTGTCTCCCCTCAGAAAAGAACATGTCTCTCATCTATATCAACTGAACATATGACATAAAAAGATGCACTAAGACTGAGCAAATACCCTTATATCAAGGGAGGATGTGGCAATCCAGTGGTAGGTTAAAGATTACACAAGCAGGCAAAAGAGTCAGAGATGCTGGGCACATGTCTTTAATCCCTTGGGAGGCAGAGGCAGGTGGATTTCTGAGTTTGAGATGAGCCTGATCTACAGAGTGAATTCCAGGACAGCCAGGGGTATATACAGAGAAACCCTGTCAAAAAACAAAAATTTTAAAAATAATTATAATAAAATGAGTCAGGGACTTTTCCACTCCCTCTGTCAGAAGTCCAACACAATCCCCAAGCCAAAGAACCACAGCATGTATACATAGGTCCCAGTGTAGACCCATACAGGTTCCATGTTTACCACTTCAGTCTCTGTGAACCCTTATATACATTCCTTAGTTGATTCTGGTGACATATTCCTCTAGTTGTATTTGACCCTTCTGGCTCCTACAATTCTTCCTCCCTCTCTTCTGGGGCTTCCCAAAGTTCTATCTAATATTTGTGTGTTTCTGTATCTGCTCCTATATGCTCTTTCCCCTCCTTTCTAGAGGAAGACTCTCCGATAATGATTGGGCTAGGCACCAGTTCTATAAGTATAGCAGAATATTATTAGGAATCCTTTCATTGATTTCACTTTTGTCAGACACGTTTCTTTTGATCCTATTTCTCTGAGTTACCTTTTCCAGATCCTAGCTATCAAGGCACTGTTATGTACTGGCTGCCTCTCTTGGTGTGGGTCTTAGGTTAGACCAGTCATGGTAGGCCATTCTCACAAGCTCTGAGTCATGACTATTGCCACGGCACATCTTGCAAATAGGGCAGGTTGTGGGTCCTAGATTTTGTGGCTGGATTAGTGTCCCAGTCCCACCACTGGGAGCCTCACGATTACAGAAGATGGCTGGTTCAGGTTCTATAATCTCCATCACTAAGTATCCTTACCAGGGTCAACCTCATAGGTTCCAGGAAATTTCCACTGCACTAGGTTTCCATTACATTTCATCAACGAGGGAAGCCATGTCGAAATTCAAAAAGAGAAGGAAGCTGGAGTCAGAGTTTGAAGCATAGACTGAGTGGAGCTACCTGCAGCTCCATGGGTCTGGGTCCTCTTTCAGATGGAGGTTTGAAATGGACCTAGAAAATAAAACGGGTCGAGGGACAAAGAAAACAGACGCCAAGTAAATTTATCAAGGCATCTATTTACTTGGGGATATTTTGAACATATATAGGCAGGTAAGGACTGAAACCGAAATCTCCAGGCACAAGATATTAGTATAACGTAAACACAGTAGCAGACAAGAGACGCCAAAGTCTCTGGAAACTCAAAGTTCTCAAGCAGGTAGGAGTGTTCACAAGTCAGTAAGTCCTCAGGCAAGTAGGTGTGTTTGTGACTCCATGATTTCTAGGTCACTCAAAGGCAAACTACAGTGTAGCAGGCCTTTGTTTAGCCCCAGCAGGTGGCTGCCTCTAGGCACAAGCTGTGGTTCTGTGGCAGAGCTGAGGGGCCAACAATAGACCCTGGAATAATGCTAGCACTGGCTTGCTCCATATGGCCTTTTCAGCTTTCTCTATTATGCAATTCAAACCACCTGCCTGGGATGGCACCACTTCTTGTGGGATGGATCCTGCTATATCATTAATGAAGAAAATAATCTACAAACCTTGCCCCTTAAATGTCCACCTACTTTAGTGTCTCTCCATGTACTGTCTCCTCTGTCTCTCCCTTCTCCACCTAATGCTTTCTATTCCTATCCCTGTCTACACTAAATCCACCCACAAAACCTTTCTTATTTCCCATTCACAGGGAGATCCATGCATCCCAATTAGACTTCTACTGATTTAACTTCTCTGGGTCTGTGGAGTATAGTGTGAGTATCCTTTACTTAACAGCTAAAATCCACTTATAAGGTTTTTTTTTTAACAGATATGGATTGATTCCTGGGATGGTCTCTCTCTACTTCAGAAGGGCTTCTTTGATGAGGGTTAGTGCACTGGTTAATCTTTGTCAAATAGACACAAGCTTGAGTGATCAGCAAAAAGAGAACATCAATTGAGAAAATGCCTTCATCAGATTTACCTGTAGTCAGATTTGTAGGTTATTTTCTTCATTAATGATTAATAAGGATCCACCCCACAGTGGATGGTGTCATTCAAGGCACCAGTTTGGGTTGTGTAATAAAGTTGAACAAGCCACATAGAGCAAGACAGTACCAGCATTATTCCATGGTTTTTGCTTCAAACCCTGCCTCCAGGTTCATTCTCTGCTTGAGTTATGGCCTTGGCTTCTCTCAATGATGAAATGTAATCTGCACATCCTTTTGTTTTGAGTGAGTTTTGTGTTTTTCATTATTGTAGAAATTAAAGGCAACAATAGATAGGTACATACATTAATAAAGATGCAGTTATAAATTATACTGATTTTAAAATGGTAATAGTAGGTCCTATGTCTTAGAGTTTCTATTCCTGCACACACATCATGATCAAGAAGCAAGTTGGGGAGGAAAGGGTTTATTTAGCTTATTTACACATTGCAGTTGATCACCAGAGGAAGTCTGGACTGGAACTCAAGCAGGTCAGGAAGCAGGAGCTTATGCAGACACCATGGAGAGATGTTTCTGACTGGCTTGCTTCCACTGGCTGGCTCAGTCTGCTCTCTTATAGAACCCAAGATTCCAGCCCAGGGATGGCATCACCCACAAGGAGCCCTACCCCTTGATCACTAATTGAGAAAATGCCCCATAGCTGGGTCTCATGGAGGCACTTCCCCAACTGAAGCTCCCTTCTCTGTGATAACTCCAGCCTGTGTCAAGTTGACACACAAAACCAGCCAGTACAATTGGCCCCTTGTTAACTTGACACACAAACACATCACTATTAAGCCTCAACCCTTACTTTCTTATTCATCCCCAAAATCTAAAGTCCCACAGTGTTTACATATTAAAAGTTGAATCTATTTAAAATGTCCAATATCTTTTAAAATTCAAAGTCTCTTAACTGTGGGCTCCACTAAAATACATTCTTCCTTCAAGAGGGAAAAATATCAAGACACAGTTACAATCAAAAGCAAAAACCAATGACTGGGCTCCACCAAAGGCTGTGTCACTTCTCCACCTCTGCCCTTTGTAGCACACATCTTGTCTTCTAGGCTCCAGATGCCTGTACTCCACTACTGCTGCTGTTCTTGGTGGTCATTGCAGGGTACTGGCATTCCCAAAACACTGCTGTCTTTCACTGTAGCTAGGCTTCACCAATAGCCTCTCATAGACTGTCTTCATGGTGCCAAGCCTCAATTCCTTTGCATGACCCCTTCAGTCCTGGGTCATCAATTGTAAATCGAGACTGCCCCTTCACCAATGGCCTTCCATGGCCTCTCACTGTGCTGAGCCTCAGCTGCTCTTCATGACCCCTTCATGCCTTCAAAATCAGTACTACCTGGGTGACTCTTACACATTACCAAGTCCTGCTGCAGCACAAGGTACAACCTTGGCTATCTCTGGAATATAGCCTCTTTGTGCACTCAGAAAACACTTCTCAGAAGATGTCACCTCAGTGATGCAGGTCTCTTCTTAATCACTGCTAATTTCTTAGCTCCAGCTAACCAGCATCAATAGTCCCAGTAATATCTGTCATCCAATCAGACAACTGTTGGTTGTCCTTTGGATATCTTGTCATGCTTGTCATCATTATGGTTCTTATGCTTTAAAGCTAAGTAGAACCTAGCAATTTGCACAGAATCTTCAAATACTATGAAAGCTAGTTTTTAGAGAAGGATTTCTGTTCAATTCCAATTTGATTCCTCCAAGTTCCATGCTGAAATGTGTAGTGTTTTGGGGAATATGGTCTAACATTCAAGTTAAGAACATATTATTGGAGTTGAGAACAATGGTAATAGCTTATACTGATTTGTGGTTCTCTTGGACACTGCTGACCTAAATTTTGAAGGAAGTTTTTTTTTTTTTTTTTTTTTTTTTTTTTTTTTTGGCACTGGAAGTTTAGTAGATAGTATATGGCAATTTGGAGAAGCATTATCTACATATGTGAAATAACTTTTTTAAAATAAATAAGCATATATAGATGCAGTTTTATACATTTTTAAATATAATATATATATATATATATATATATATTTAGATAAACAAAAAAAATGATGTTTCCATGTGGCTTTTTAAATACATTCTTATTCTTATCTATTCCTTCTTACACTTTCTCCCTTTCTTTACCGCAACACCTATACATCTTCTGTGTGTTTTAAATGAAAAAAAAAATTGTTCCCAAAGACTCGTGCATTTGAATACATGGTTCTCAGTAAATGCTACAGTTTGGGGGGAAATTATAGAACCTTCAAGAGGTACAGCTTTGTTAAAAGAAGACTACAACTGGGTACAGGCTTTAATGGTTTTTAGTTGTACCCTACTTTCTGATCTCTCTCCTCTCCCTCCTCTTTATTTCTCTCTCTCTTTCTCTCCTTTGCTCTCTCTCTCTCTCTCTCTCTCTCTCTCTCTCTCTCTCTCTCTCTCTCTCTCTCTCTTTGTCTTTGTCTGTCTGTCTCTCTACTCTTACTAGTCAGTGTGTTTCTTCTGCTACTGCTGCCTTGCTGTCCCTTCCTTTATGGACTCCAGCTATCCAGAACCATAGGCCAAAATGAACTCTCTCTTCTTTAAGTTTCTTCTGACCATGTGATGTTATCAAAACAGCAGAAATATGCAAGATATGGCCTCATATCTTATTCTTCTGTTATTATATGTTCTTTGGGAGTTTGGGACAAAATGTTTGATCATGTTTCTTCTGTTCCTGAAACTTCAGCCATGTCCTCCTTCCCAACTTTATGTCCTATTATTCTCTATTAAAAACAGAAACAACATTCAAAACTTAAGTTTTCATAAAAAAACAGAAAACAAAACAAAACAAAAATGACATAGTCCCATTTGTGCTGGCAAACTACTCTTGAGCCCAAAGTACTGTTTATGTATTCAATGCTATTCCATTGAAAAAATGTTATTTCCTCTCAGAGGGCCTATCAGTTTCCAATAGTATCTTGGTTCAGGGTAGGACTTTGTGTCACTTCTCTAGGAAGTTTGTCTGGTTTGAATTGTGCTGATATTGTATATAATGTCACTGTCACAATCCCTTCAAGTTCATATGTGAATCACACTTGTTTTTTATAAAATGTTGCTCCTTATGCCAGGCAGTGGTGGTGCATGCCTTTAATCGCAGCACATGGGTGGCAGAGGCAGGTGGATTCCTGAGTTTGAGGCCAGCCTGGTCTACAGAGTGAGTTCCAGGACAGCCAGGGCTACACAGAGAAAGCCTGTCTCAAAAAACAAAAAAACAAAAACACAACAAAAAAATATTGCTTCCTTGAGGTTGTCTACTATATCTGTCTTTTAAAATTTGTCTGGCCTCTTTTCCACAAAGACCACTAAGATTTGAGTAAATGGATATGATAAAGATATCATCTCCAGAGTCTTTCACTCTCTTCACACTCCTCAGTTGTGGGTGTATAGGTTAATTACTATTTACTGCAAGATAAAATTTGAATGATGCACTGATTTGGGTATATAGCAATTTCACATTAGAAATCATTTTAGTGTTAAAATCCTTTAACAGAAAAATAGTAGGTTTTTCCCTAAAGTCCGTATAGCTCAGGTTCATAACCTCAATAACAGCATAAGGTATAATAGATTCTATATCACAGAGCTGATATTAAATACATTAAAAAAATAAGATGGTTGGCTACTCCCATAACATTTGTGCCACTATTACAACAGTGAGACTATCTTGCAGTCAGGTCACATCTTGGTGAGAATAATGACTCATTTTTTTCTCTGCCAGTAGGATATATAGCATCTTCTAGCACCATGAATGGTAGCCAGTAGGGGTGGAGCTTCCATGTATGGACCAGACATACATTGCCATGTTCCATGCAATAAATATATGGTATCTTCAGCAACAGTGACATATTGTTGTGCTGTAGAGGGTACTTAATGACACTAACAATAGCCTATGCCTGTAATGTGCCTATGGGTCTATTGGAACCTTTTGGCCAATGTCTTCAAAAGATGTGACCCATTCTCGGTACTAGTGAGTTTGTTTTGTGACATAAAATGTTTGATTGGGTTATTGTCTCTTCCACTTTATGGTAGTATGATTTAAATAACACACACACACACACACACACACACTCAGCAATGTCTATGGAAGTAAGTTTTATTTGGCTTTTCACAGGCCTTTAGTGTAAGTTATTCCTTCTTATATCCATCCTCTACCCTGCCCTGTTATTCCCTACCTCCTTTAATCCCCTTTCTAAGTTAGTCTTTATCTCTTTATGTCACTGAATTCTATATCCCATTCACTGGAAGATCCTGTTCTTTCTTCAAGTCCTTTACAAGCTATCTAAGTCCTATAGATATTTTAAAGAAAACACATATACCAAAAGCTTACAAGTTAACACTCGTGTGTGTGTGTGTGTGTGTGTGTATGGCATACAATAATTACTTTTCTCAGTCTGGGGCATTGTTTATGGCTCCATCCATTTACCTCCAATTTTTATTTTATAAATAGCTGAATGATGCTCTATTGTGTAAATGTACTGCCTTTTTTTGTTATCTATTTATCAGTTGGTAGACATCTAGTCTGTTTCCAATTTCTGGCTATTGTGAATAGAGCTGCAATGAATATGAATAAGCAAGTGTCTCTGCGGGAGTGTGTACTGTCCTTGGGGTATATACTCAAGAGTGGTATAGAAGAATCTTGTAGCAGATATATTTTGACCTTTATGTGGAATCTTTATACTGATTTCCACAGTGGTTTTACCAGTTTGCACTCCCATCGGCAATGAATAAAAGTTCCCCTCTTCCAGCATCCTTGCCATCATCTTCTGTCATGTTTTATTAATCTTGGTCATTCTGACTGGGGTAAGATGAATTTGCAAAGTAGTTTTAATTTGCATTTCCCTGTTGGTTAAAGATGCTGAATCCTTTTTTTAAAGTGTTTTTCAACCATTTGTCACACCATACTATTGCTCCCTGGAATAATGCTCTCTGAAGTGGACAAACCATAATACTAAGATACAGAAAAATATAAGAGCTTGTAATGGAATTCATTTTAATGTACTAACCAGAAAGAAGTTATGTTTTAGGAAGATTTATGGAATAGGCTGTCATTGCTATGGATCCCAGGAGAGCCATCCTTATAGAAGAATTGTGTGTCACAGTGCTGTTGACAGAGATAGCCTCACACAGTTGTTTGTCTTCAGCATATGTAACCAACTACAGTGTTCTGAATATAAAATTTAAACCAAAGGAAAGCAAATTTAAACTAAAGCGTAAATTTGAGCTTAATTTTAATAAGCTTAAAAAATAGATGCTTACCAATAAAAAAGTAATAAAATTCATCTTAATATACAAAGTACTTAGGAAAAATACATATTTTATTTTATTAAAGAAAGGAGATAGTAATTTAACTTGTATTTAATATTTTCATTTATTTATTGACAAATTATTTATTGAAAGGAATACAATACTTTGTTGTATTCCTTTTCCTACCTCAACTCCTCTAAGATCTTCATCCACATAACTCCATCATTCTTAGTTTTTTGTTTAAAGGAATGGATATCCCAGAAAAATTCACCTTTGTCCATTTTATGAAAATAAAAATTTATTAAATAAAGTATTTATCAATATCAAGCATGTTTTTTACCACATTTTACTCAGATATGGGAATCTCAAACAAATGAATAAACAGTAATAGAAATGATTAAAAATATAAAAACGATGATTTAGGGGTATTAAATACAAAGTAATTGTCAAAGAAAAAGGAACTACTCATATTTCAATAAAATTATTTACATATTTTAGAATGAAAATTATGAATATTTCTTTAAGAGAAATTATAATATACTATTTGCAGATATGATAGAAATTAATACCAAATACTGAAAGAATCACAACCTAGAGTCACTTTTTGGAATTGTCACATGAAGACTCTACCTAGCTTTTTATTTGAAACTTTTGTTTGTTTTTATTATTGTTGTCATCATTTGCTAATCAACAAATAAAGATATGTAGTCTGGGCTGGCTTAGAATTTACTAAATAGTGAATGATGACCTTGAATTTCTGATCCTTCTGTATTCTTTTCCTAAATTCTGAGAATACAGGTGCATATACTACCATGCCCCGTCTGGTAGAGGAATTTTAATCCAGCAATAAGGATCACATCCAAAGACATTCTAGTTGTGTGTGATATGGCTGGAATGCAAACATGCCACACACCTTTAATCCCTCTGGCTGGAATATAGACATGCCCTTAGTATGTACCTTTAATTGCAAACTATGAAGGTAAAGTTAGCTTGTAGAAAGAAACATTCATGTTTGAAAGTGACATTTAATTGAGGGGCAGACAAAGTAAGGAATCAGAAAAAGATTTGACAGAATGGGTCAGAGACTAGAAACTCAAAACTCTCACAAGAACAGAGGTGACAAGGTAACTTAAGAGAGCACAGTGGAGGAGGAGGAGAGAAGAGGAGAGGAGAGAAGAGGAGAGGAGAGGAGAGAAAGACAGAGAGAGAGAGAGAGAGAGAGAGAGAGAGAGAGAGAGAGAGAGAGAGAGAGTTTTATCAGGACAATTTTACATAGGCAAGTTGCAGAAGAGAGAACAAGCTAGATTTGTGTGAAAACAGAATGAGCCAGAGAATGAGAAGGAGCCAGAACTTTAGAACAAATTGCCAGGTTTAGTTTGAGGCCAAGCAGAGCAAATCAGTCAGAAGCTGAAAGAAGCCAGATTGAATCAGTCAGCTTAGAGAAGAGTTTGAGCCAGAACATTGAATTGAACCTGCTAGCCAGAATTCAGAAAGAATTAGAAAGGCTGAGCTTATTCAGCAGTAAGCCTCTAAGACTACAATTACATCAGGTAAATAAAATATACTTTTACTGAAATAATCAGAAGAATTCATTTTTTCGAATTGTTTCTTGAAGACTTTTACCTAGCTTTTTATTTTATAGTTTGTTTTGGTTTTGATACTGTTGCCTTTAAAGTTGTTGTTGTTTTTGTTGTAAATCAAGAAAGAAGATATGTAGTCCAGGATACATTAGAAATTATTAGTTAAGTGTGACCTTGAAATTCTTATACTCCTATATTATTTTCCTGAGTTCTGAGATTGTAGATGTTCTGAGATTATAGATATATAGGTGTGTATATGCTACCATGTCCAATCTTAACTAAGATTAGTAAAAACAAGAAATTATTTCCAATTCTATAGAACTTTAAAAATATTACAGTAAAGCCACTAACAAATATAACATATTTTGTCTTCCTAATAAATAAAAAAATAATATTTTTCTTGCTATTTTAATATTATATTTGTACATTTAAAGTAACTATTCAGGTCATTTATACATCTTATACAAAACTATATATGAAATGTATATCTTCTATAAAATGCATTATACAAAATGTAAATACAACTCTTTTGAGTGCATATGCTTAAATATTTTACTAACAAAAATAAGAAATCTAAAAATACAAACAGTAAGGAAATAGTCAATATAGCACTTATGTAATGGGATCTTAGCAGCTCAGAGAGATCATGTCTTTCTAATAACAGAATTTCCAGTCAGAAAATGTATTTGCTTAAAAAGAACATGTCTCATTTAATTGAAGGTGGCAGGAACATTTGCTATACTTACATTTATCTACAAAACTGGAGACAAAGGAAAACAAAAGCAGATTTCCCAATTATTTAGTAGGTGATAATCTATGTTTTGAGATAGTTAGCCACAGGATAGCTAGAAACAAGACTGATCTGAAATGGGAGAAAATTAAACAGAACATTATATATTCTTGGTTAAGAAGCTCAGGTTACTCATAAGTCTTCAGTGCTGAGACCACAGCTTAGTGGGAAGAGTGTTTGTCTAGCCTGCAGTGGGTTAAGCTTGAATTCCAGAAGACAAATAAAAAAGAGAGATTACATTACATTTCACATTAAAACACACTTTCTGAGATGAAATGTTAGACTACATAGGACTAAGACCATATAACATCTACTGAACCTGGGTCTTCAGCTCACATTAATAAAAGGGAGTTTCCATGCTGTTTCAGGATTATATCTTATCACAAAAGCATGATTTTCTAAAAGTACATTTAAAGCTTTTATATCTGTGTTGTCTATATATGTATACCAGATATATTTAATTACCCATGGAGGTCAGATGGAGGCATTAGGTCTCCAAGAGCTATTATTACCAGTAGCTGTGAGCCACAGACATAGTGCTTGGAACCAAACTGGATTCTCTGGAAGAGTTGCGCTTAGGCTCTAAGCCAAGTACTCTTAAATTGAAGATATATTTTGCTATTAGGTGAAAATAAACAAGGAGACTTTTTTCTTCACTCTTTTGGTGTCTTGGAACCCTACCCTCAGCCTTACCAAATGATGGGATCGGTGGCAACCTCGTCAGAAAGCATCACACACTAGGCCCAAACAGTTCCATGTAAGAGGTTTAATTGAGAGGGAGAGAGGGGGCAGTAGCGCCGAAAGAGAGAGGAGGGAGAGAGAGAGCGAGAAAGGAATGTTCCTAGTATTTATATGACTGTGACCTATGGCCAGGTAAAGGTGGAGGTGATTCCAATGGATTCTGGGAATATGGTGGCTGTTGCTCTGGCAACAGGTCTCTGAGACCAGCCCATGAGTCTCCACAGGCTTTGGATGCTAACACCCAACCATAACCATTTTCAAAAGGACAGCTATGATTCCCCACAGGAGACTCTAGAGGATTGGGCCTTCTGTTACTTCCTCATAGAAGCAAGTAGTGTGAAAGGCCTTTCGACTCTACAGAAGATCTAAGTCCATCTCTCTCACCTACCCCAGTAGCATGTTTCTGTGTCCTATCTAGAAATGGCCATGGAAGGTGTTATAGTCTACAGAGGAAAGTTAACCAATGAAAAGAGTAGTCATCTATGTGGCCTTCCAGAGACTTTGCCATGTTGAGTTGGGACATTTTGGCTATGTAGCTATTGTGACACCATCCACATTACTATAATTAATCTCTCACAGATATTCGTATAGACAACACTAATAAACTCATTGGTTCACCAAGCCAGAGGTAGGTGGAATCATCTTTGGACAGTTATCAGTGTCATATTTGTGGTGAGTAACTATTCACTAGCATTTTCTCCAGAAGAGCTCAAGCAAGATTTATCCCTATTGCTAGTTGGGTTCAGAACTTTGGCCACCAAGCTATGTGCATGCTTTGTGAATCATTTGTTCATAATGTTAGTTAAGTTTTCTCTCTGTTTAGAATGTTGGTTTCTTGAATGTAAACATTTTTCACATCTTTTGTAGCTCTTAGTAGTGATGAAGTTTGTTTGAAAAGCTGTACTGGTTGATGGTCATTTCCCACTGACTTTTAGCAAAGGGTTTACCACACAAAATTATAGAAATTTGAAATACAATTTTGAGAATATAAAGTTACGCTGAGGACAAATCTCATATCAAAAGTACCATCGAACATTTGTTACTTGGAATGAGTGTTTGTAGTACTTGTCTTCTCTTTTCTTGAGAAAAATCCATCAAGAAAACTAAAATGAAAAGCAAATCCAAAGTAAGAAACCATACTGTTTGTACACATCTCTTCTTAGATTAGAAGCCAGGAAACACTACTTTTAACCCTCTCTCCAAAGGGTCAGAAATAGGTTCAGAATTCAAGCTCTCCTGGTACCACATTCCATCCCAAAATGTTTGCTAGGACTGAAAGGCAGGTAGATGCTCCCTGGTTTTAGCTCTGTTAGTGAAGTCAGGCTAATACCTATCTCACAGGGGTATCCAGAGGATTAAACACTAGATTTTTATAAAGCTCTTTGGAGATCCTTGGATAAAAGGGGTTGCAGAGGCCCAGTGCATTCTTATCTCCCCAGTTGCCACGGAGCTGGCGATTTCCCATGGTATGCTGTATCAACCCGAGAAAATGCAAGGGTGAGCTGTGGAAAATAGGAACACTGGCAACTGGAAGGAGCAGATAGCAATAGCCCATGTGAACTGCACAGGCTGCCTCCTGGGAGTCCAGCAGATAGTCAGGATTGTAATTAATGGATGGAGATGTTGATTCTCTTTGGAGGATGGCTGTGGCATTGCAAATTGGTAAAATTACACAGTTTGTATTCTGTAATTTTGTTTGACTAAAAAACATTAACTAGTGAAATTGCCTCTAGGAAAACTCAAAAGAAGCATAACATCAAAATGTGTAATGTGAACAGCTTAGCATTGAACTTGAAAGGTATCCTGCAGTTAACTATTTCATTCATAGGCAAGGAATTTCTACAAACCAAGTTAAGTAAGCTTTCTCTATAGAGATCCTGCTGGGTTTTGCCTATGGGTAAAGATGTTGAACAAGGCATTGCTAGGGGGTGAAGGCCTTTAACTTATGCAGCCACATTGTTTTAAACCTCAGGATGCATGCCACATATTGAATTCCTTTAATTTAAATAAGCCACGTGTTGGCTTTTTAGAAGCTATTCATTTGAACGGCCTCATTTTGTAAATATGCCCTCCAAAAGCCACATATTTCTATTCCCCACATAAAAATTAATTAGGTATTCCTTATTGCTATGATATGACATAATGGCATTAATCTTGCATTTGTGGGTGACAGAATAAGATGATAGAGTAATTTTTAGTCCTTTCTTTTCCCCAATGGAGTGAGAAATCACCAAAAGAAAATAAAATGCAGGGGCTAAGGAAAAATATGGGGATAGCAAGGGAAAATCAATAAATACCTAAATTATTTAAAGAAAAGCTACTGTTGAGTGTCTTCCTGTCATCCATCATACCCTGGTTCTGAAAGCAGACTGGTGAATTGTCTCCAGCCTGCATTGGCTTGGGCACTCTCTCCAGCATGCTCATTAGCTGCTCCAAGTCCAGGCTCCCTGTTAGAAAGGCAGGGATCACAGCAGGGAAGTTCTTTCCTGCTTCTCACATTCCTGCTCTATCTTAGCAAAGCTTTACAAAGCCTTCTCTGGCAGCTCATTAGTAGGTGCACTGATGCATAAGAGACAGTCATTAGAAGTGTTTTTCAACATTGGCTTTTGATCAGGTGACTAGTAGCACTGAGAAGACATTTACTTACATTGTTTTCCATAAGAGATTCTGTTACTATATTGAGAATGACATACATAAAAATGTTGAAAACGAGCTTGACCTTTCTATGACAAAAGGGGAGAAGAAAGAGAAACGCCATCAGTTCCCTGAATCTTGCCTTTATATTATCAATTATGACGTAATAGATGTGTGGACTAACCTCCCAGCCACTGCTCTCTTTTAGCTTTAATAATCTAAGCCCAGTTCAAACCTATAATTTGATTTAGTGTTATGACAAGGGGACATTAGTGAGAACAAATGTAAATAAAATGCCAAAGCTTTATGTTATCTAATGCTGGCCTTTTATTTTTTTTCTGCCATAAAGGCAGATTTTCCAAATAAGGGAAAGACTCCTTCTCCACAGCCATATAAGGGATTTAAAAAGTTAGAAGGCAAAATTTGAAAGGTGAAAATTGTTAAAAAGAGTTTCAATGGTAAAAATTAGTTACGGCTGCAGAAAGAATGGATGTATATCATATATAACATAATATATTTAAAACATAAGACATTGTACCTACCAAAAGCATACACCCCATTAGAAATACCCATAATGAGATAAGACTGAACTCACCATTCCCTTATGCGTACTTTGCTCAAAACTAAAGACAGTTTCTTTTTTTCTTCATGAACTACTTATCTTTTTAATCCTTGATGACTAACATTCTTTCCTCCCTCCCCAAGCTGTTCGCCATGTCTAGCCTTAGTTTAATGCAGATTGTTATTTCTTCTCCCAGGATACATATTTAACCCCTGCTCTTTATGAGAAGAAGGAAATCATGCCATGCACCTGTGCTGACTAGTAACGCAGAAGGATGGGAAGCCGTCTTTGTCAAACTTACTGAAACAAAGGGCATCAGCTTCATCAGGTCTGTTCTTGGCAGTGTGGGAGCAGGGCATGCCAATTACATAAACTTTCAGGGAAGTGAAGACTCCTGCTGACTAACTCAGTGTTGATTGTTTTCTGCTGCTTGACCTTGAATGCTTGCTTGTTAAGACCTTAGGGAGGAGGGGGAGAAATAAAGGAAAGAAGGGATGGAAAGAGGGGGGCAAAACCTGTAGGAATTATCTCCTTCCACCAAACACTCTTATGATTGCCAGCAATTAGTTAAACTTCTTGGCGGTAAAATGACAAGATGGAACTTGACCAAATACAATGTGTAGAGCTCACAGGCATCTGCCCCAGCTGAAAGACATTACAATGTTTGTTAACCTTCCGGGTCATTCCTGATTCACTTCTGCAGACAGAAAACAAGATTTATATAACACAGATCAATACTGCCCTAAGACTTTCGCCATTGAGGATGCTAGATTGAGGCACTTCTCTTTATCAGTTTACCATGACACTAATGTATTTTGCCTGTTTTGCCTGGGCAGTGATGAATCTGTTGGCAAGAGAAAACAAATAAGTTTTGTTGTTGAGAGACATGTTGTCCATGATTTGTCTCAGCAGACATGCCAACTTGCTGGCCAATTCATTTCCTATTTAATTTAAGTGGCATATCTGTCTTCCCCTTTCAGGTATGTCTTTTGTCTACTGCACAACCACACTGGCAGTGCTCTGAGAGACTTCACAGTAGATCTCAGCAGGAGATTGACACAGCAGAGCCAGGAACCAAATCTGCTATAATTTCCAGAAGAGTGTCTTTGAAATACATAGACACTATTGAAACTGGTATCTGGCGTGGGAGTTCTTTTAGGAAAAATTCAGCAACATTTTAAAATTTATTGATGAACTAGATATTATTACCCAATTATAAATATATTGGAAATGTCCTGTGACAAAACAGAGTTTGTTTTCTGAATGGACCAAGCCAGTATTATTTAATTCTGAAAAATCTGTGGCATCATAAGAGAATATTTTGTTACAATGTGCTACCGAAAGAAAACTCCTAATTTCTTCATTATCTAAATAAAATTGTGCTGACCTTTAACACATCAGATAGTAGTTAAGTAGCAGAGTCATAGAATTTAAGTTGATTTACTTTAATACAATGTGCATACAATTTAATTTTATATGATACTTCTTTATGAAAGGAAGATGTTTGTTCTATCAGCAAACATCCATGAAACCTAACTAAATACTAATGGAAAAGCCAGGGAAGAGATGACTTTACATTTCAAGAGATAACAAAACTGACTTTTCAGGACAATGTGTCTTGCATTGAAACCCTAATACAGTAGCTCCTCCAACACTGACAGGCCTTAAGCAATGGAACAGTTAACAAGGATCAGCACAGTCTATAAATGTGCTGGCTAAATCCCTGTGTCAGAACACATTAATTATACCAGTCAGTTTACCTTCCTCCTTCATAACATTTTTGATTAAAATTTCACACATTACAATGATATGTGTCTTTTCTACAAGCTGTGAAATTTACTCAGCCATCAATGGGTTTGGATTTTATTCCTAAGAAGCTTGTAGTACATAAAAAGTTGACTTATGATCTCTGAATAGTGAAATCAAAGACAGTTTCCTTTGGCTAGATTTAGAATTTTATACCAGTGAAGATGCTGGAGAGCAAAACATTCATTAGTAATATTGTACCCCAAAAAGCAATAACTTCTCTCTTAATATGTTGCCTCAAAATTTATAACTGTAAGGCTTAATTAAGCTGTACATTATGGTTTGAAAGGTATATTCAATGTAATGAATCCCCAAAGATAAAAAATAAACAATAAAAGATAATCAAAACATTTATCTATGTAATGGATTTATAAAGTTGTATTGTAAACGTTATTTAACAGATGTGCAAATATTAATAAAGCAATGCACTGATAATTGTGAACACTGTGAAACCTCTTTCTGAACTGACATGCAGTCTTCTCTCATGTAAGCTTTTATAATTAAAGGATGTAAGTTCATAAATCTAACCATTTGAAATCCTATTTTGTTTTAAAGATGAAGCAGTAGAATTTATGGTTCTATATTTATCTGATTGATTACATAATATAAAGATGTCCTACTCCTTAAAAAAAAAAATCAAGGAATAAAATAAGCTCATACCAGGATCCCTCCAGATTCTCACCATTTATTAAAAATTTATCTGTATCAATCATGACCTGGAATGTCTCTTCTGGAAAACAGTGATCATTCAGAAATTTAAGGCATGGACACAGATGCATACACGCCTAACTACACCTATAATAGTCAAACTCTAAGGTCATAATTGTTTATCTATAGCTTACTTATTTCAGATTAGTTTTTTTTTTCACTTCTATGTCTGTGAAGCAGATGAAGCCCTAGATATAAGCCTTTGAAAAGTTTATGGAAAACCTTATCCCAACACAGTTTTTCCTTCTCAGATAAAGTAAGCAAATAACAAAACCATGATTCACATTGGCTGTCACTAAAATGGGATGAGGGAAGCTTGTGTATTCCAGAGCACTAGAAGGTATTGTGCTTCTTTTTGGGACAATCTAGTAAGGTATCATTTCGCTGGTCCCTTCTATACTGTTTTACAGTCCTTGGGCAACTGTATGTCCCTTCCCATGTCTCATGCACAACTTTGGATGTGTCCTTATCCCGGCACTTGGTTTTGCTGTCAGCGAATTAAACTAAGCCTAGTTTCCTAATATCCTGTTTACAAAAATCCTCACCAATTTCTTCAGTTGACCTGATGCCTGAAGTTTGAGAAATGTAACTCACATACCTTAAGGAGAGAGGGAAGGGAAGGCACTGATACAATGGAAACTCAACAGCTTTTAATAGTCTTTCATTAAACTGGAACATCCTCAAGACCCCCAGAGACTGAATTAGTTTGAAAACTTTAATATAAGTCAGAATCACATAAGGAGCTTTCCAAAACACATTTTCAGGCCTTAAATTCAGGATTCCTGATTCAATAGGCCTAGGGTAGGACCAAAGACACTCTTCTAAGTTCTTAAGTGATGCTGATAATGACAGTCAAATGAGAATCTTTAGAAGCAATAGTTTAAGGTATGGCTAAACTGCCAAATTCTAGAGCTAGGGAAACTCTCAGGACTTCAGGGAAAATGTTCTTCAACTTCTTTGGTGTTAGTTTACCCTTGTGTATTGATATCCATCCTGTGCCCTGTCTTAAGATATGTGTGTGTGTGTGTGTGTGTGTGTGTGTGTGTGTGTGTGTGTGTGTTTGTATGTATTAGTGTTTTTCCAGAGAACTCATAACTATCATAGAGACTGTAGCTGAATCACTGCAGATGGGTGTGGCCAATGCAAATTGCCCTATGCTAATGTTCTATCCACCCATCTGGAACAGTATTCATCCATCCACCCATGTTATTTGGAATCCATCTTGTTCTTTCTCCTATGCAACTGAACTCAAGTACGTGTATCTACTGTAACCTGTAACCTGGTAGCCTGTACCCTGACTGGCTATGATTTCTCCAGCAGAACTCAGTTACTTTACTTATCTGATCCCCATAAACAAAACTTTGCTGTTTTAAATTTTTTTCTAGCTTTTGTCCCTCTTTCAGGCCTCTTTGAAATTTCATGCCTTTTATCAAAATGTATAGGTAACCATCCGTTGCATGCGCACGCGAGTGCACACATACACACACATACAGATATTTACTATGCTGACAGTTAATGCTTCTAATTAAGATCAGAATGGTGTTTTCCATTACAACATTGAAGTTATACATATGAACTCACAAAGGCTGCTGAAGCATGCACAAAATCTGTGCAAGATCAAAGCACATAAACTTCAGCTGAGAAGAGAGAAGGTGGTTCTGAAGTCATACCTCTAACTGTGGGGTTGTTGGGTGAGAGACACCAGGTTTTCTTCAAAGATGTGTCATCTGAGAGGCTATGCAATGTCATGGAGAGACTGACAGCACTAAGTGGACTTAGTGTACTAAAAAAGGACTTATTCTCATACCCACAGATAAGGGTAGCTCTCACGCCTCATACAAGAAGTTTCTTTTTGAGTAGACAGAGGCTACTGCAGAGATTTACAACTTGTAAAAATACATAAAATAGTTAATTGTGTGGTTATCCAACCACAATAATAATTACATCTATAACTAAGGCTCAGGGAACATAGTGAAAAAAAAAAGAAGCTAGAATGATTGTAAGATCCAGAGGACCACAATGTGTGCTTCTAGATAGGATATTCTAGATGTGACATCGAAGTTACATGAAAATTTCACAGCATGGTAACCTCAAAAAACCTGCATAATGAACACATCAAAAGGCTTGCCAATATGGAGAGGAAATTTTCACACAGCCCCATCCCTAGATGAAGAACCACAGAGAATTAATTGCTGCTGAGGAAAGAGAATCAGCCTTCCTCATATAGCTGCTCATTGATAGGTTCTCCATTCCAAAGTGGTCAGCTCTGAGTATTTGTTGACAAGAGCAATATTGGTGAGCACTATAAGTTCATCTGTGTGTGTGTGTGTGTGTGTGTGTGTGTGTGTGTGTGTGTGTAAGCACGCGTGCCCACATGTGTATGTCTTACAAGAATATTATAGAAGAGTCAATGACTTAATATGATGTAAGAGGGATATGGAAGAGTTGGAGAGGTAGTGATATGGAAATGGTGTAAATGCAGTATTCACGTATGAAATTCTCAAACATTAAAAAGGTTATTCAGAAAAGAATTACAGTTGAATATGAAAATGTCTTAATTTTCAAAAGCAAAAAGAACCTATGTTTTCCTGTACCAAGTCTATCCAGGAAAGCAAGACTATCCTGCAAATTAATTCCATTGATATACTGTATCTTGTGAGTTTATTGGTATTTACCAAATTCTGTTATTTTAGAAAGACAAAGGAACATCTAATGCTCATGACACCTTGAAAATTAACTTTATCTCTATGAAGTAAGACTTTGCTTCTTTTTATTCCTTACAAATGCCTGTTTGAATGTAAGAGCCGTATAATGGAAGTTTAGTTTTAAGTTAACATTATTATTCTTTTCAGGTGACTCCCTCCTTTCCACAGGTTAGCTATATGCTCTTCTCTAGGTTGCTGTGAAGGAATGTACAACCATGAATCAGCATCTTCCACACTAGTGCACCCATGAGAATTTCTAAATACTGAGATTAGACAACTGAGCACAAGGGCTGTAGATGATTAAACTGCCATGGATCTTTACTAAGCACTTTTTACATTTGCATAAATACAACATGTAAAATTGTTGAAAATTTTCTTGAGTTGTTCATTTTTGGGGGATATGTAATGTGGTAAATCAAATTAATTTTCACTTTGTCACTATATTATATGAATCATGTATGTTTGTGTGTGTGTGTGTGTGGGTGAGTGCGTGTGTGTGTGTGTGTGTGTGTGTGTGTGTGTGTGTGTGTGTGTAAGCAACCCTTCCTGTGAGATAAGGATTGGTTTAAGTAATTACTAAACATTAGTATGACTTGATATAGATCTACCAAACAGACTCAGTGATGAGAATTGAAGTATGAGTATTTGGAAACTCAGCTAGGAAGCACAGCGAGGCCTTTCACAGTGAGGCAGAGAGACTGGCGAGTACCCAGAGGAGCAGAGTCCAGACAGCAGCCCACAATCTAGGCATTAGTTCTTCAGGAAAACATCGTTTTTGTTTTGGATTTTGTTTTAGTTTAATCAGTAAGAAAACATTTGTATGCTATATCATACAAATACCACTTTTTGGTCATGACTGATTTTTAGGAGTTCATAACCACTCCGATAATATTACATTTGAAAAATAACAGCGGTTTTGCCTGCCAATTTTTGCATCGAAGCTGAGCAGACTGCTCTTACTCTGGAATTTTAAACAAAAACCTAATTAAATCTACAAAGAACCCTGGACAGGGTTAGGCTGATTCCTCAACACACATCGCTCAGCTGCTCTCCCTTAAGAGTGCCCTGCCTGGTTTTCTGACTTGTTCTCCTCGCTGGCCCTTGATCACTCCTAACATTTCCCAGCTGTATTGGTTCCTTGCCTGCGTTAACCCCAGTTGGCCTGGCCTCACATCTCAGCAGTGTCTGGAAGACAAATGAAGCCAAACTGACCAGTGCCTCTTCAGTACAGTCACAGATAATAGGTGGAAACAAACATTTGAATAATCCATTTGGCTCATACGTGTGCTGAGAAAAATTAGGTTTTTTTGTATATTTTAAATAAAATAGTAAAAGATAACCATCTGGTGTTCCTGTCCATCTAAACACCCTATTTCCATCATCTCTCTCATCCACCTTGTTATTTGAAGATGCTTAGAAACCTAGAGGGGGCTGGAGAAGTACCTATTGCTGAAAGGGTGTCACAGGCTAGTCAGAACTGGCCTCTGATGGACAACAGCCTTTGAAGCTATTTCTAATACTTATCTTTCTATAGGATCTTTACAAGACTTACAGAAAATAGGAAGACTACGCTATCATCAGTAAGTCACACACTGGGAATAAAGGTTGCTTTATTAACAAAGTAAGTTAGGTATACTTGCTTGTCATTTCGTTAGCAGATATGAAACAAATACAAACTTACCTCAAGCAAGAGAGGTTTCCTACATCAGTAAACTATTAATAAACAATAGGCATATACATCTTGATACACACATTTAGGAAATGCCATTCAGCCACCCTATGTGTATCAAAATATCAGGCTGATATATTCACTAAGATACACTCTCCAATACAGGCTCACATTGAAAATTGTTATTAGCTTGAAAAGTTTGTCTTAAATTACAACAGAAAGGAAACGCAGATGGACTTTGACACTGCCCCTGGTTCAGATGATGGTTTTAATTTGCCAGCAGACTCCTGAGCAACACGATCATCTGCCTTCCAAATCAGTTCATTCACAATTCGCATTAGCCCCAGTACTAGAGAGGAGAGAAAAGATAAATATGTTGATGTATCATCCATTATCTTTTCTGAGTAGTTTTCAGCACGAATAAGTGATTGATATATATAACTATATATATATATATATATATATATATATATATATATATATAAAATAAGTATAACTTACTCTTTTAAAAATGTGTAACAAAATGTTTTCTTCCTCTAGACGAAGATAATTTGCAAAAGCAAAGTTGTATGTGCATCTATTAATTTCAAGTTTCACTTACATTTATGTTTTCATGCTATAGACATATAACTATACATATATTTATACATGGCTTTGTGTGCAATTGTTACTATGATGTATTCTGAGAGTTTACGAATGTAGGTTGTAAACAAACACATGAAGAAAATAATTGGATTTTTTTAATGCTTGGCCCTGGGTTTCCAGGTAGATATTTTACTATCCTCTTAAAATAAAAATGAAGAGGTATCACCTCAGAAGAGTACTTAGAGATGAATACACACAGATTTTGTAATATATTCTAAATTTATTTTTGTTAGTTACAGTGAAAGGTATACACAAGCTAAGCATGGAAGAGAATGCATGTATTCCAAACACATGGGAGGTGGGTGTGGGAAATCAGGAGTTCAAATTACCCTTGTTTGTGTTTGAGGAGGCTGCCTTCACACCCCACCCTCACCCAACAAAAGCAAAACAATACTAGGAATACCAGGCATTGGTACCTCATAGATGTTTAACCACTCCACTGTCTTTCCTGCAGAAACGAGTTTGCATCCACATACTTTTGCTCTGATGTGAGTCCTGAACTCTGACATTTATACCATGAAACTCTCTTGACAACTGAACTGAGCTGATCACCTGCAGTTCCTACCTAAATGGCTAACAGAAAATGTCCCTATATCATATCTGTGTAATGTCCCAATTGGCTTCTCTGTGAAAGATTATCCTGTCAACAAAGGTTTGTACAATCATTGAAGAATAGACTGCGTTTCGTGGTATGGTAGTAGCATCAAGGTTGCTTTGCACCTACACGCTCTCATGCCCATGTAAATCAGATGTACAACACAAAACAATTTAGGATTGTGAAATGCAAAGGACTGTGTAAATGTAAGGTTTATTCATTTACCATATGTCTGGGAAGGCCAGCGTCAGAACTTGACTTGCTGAAAGG
>JADRCD010223537.1:0-23358 GCA_019843815.1 Montemys delectorum
TGTGTGTGTGTGTGCTCGAGAGCACACTCAAGAGCATGCATACAAGCACACCCACAGGCATGCACATCTTTTATGTAAATATGCATATGGACCTTAATTTGTGTACATGTAAATGTGGAGGCCAGAAGTCTACCTTGGGTGTCATTCCTCGGGCACTATCCACCTTTCCAGCTTTTTGTTTTGGTTTTTTGAGACAGGCTTTCTCTCCTGGAGCTTGCTAAGTAAGTTAGGCCAGGTGACCTGGTTAGTGAGTCTCCGATCTTCCTGTCTCTGCCTCCCCAACTCTGGGATGGACAATGTGTACCATAATGCCTGGCTGTTCACATGGATTCTAGAGATCATACTGAGACACTCACACTGGGATGGCAAGCATTTTACCTATTGGGCTACCACCTTAGCCCTGTCCCCTTTTAAGCTCACCACTGTCTTTCTCAGTATAATCTTGCTCTAAAAACTTCCCTTTCTACTTGTGATTCTATTTTGATGTCTAGAGCAAACCCAGAAACTCAAAAGAAAGCTTGGGTGTGCAGTTAATCGAGGGTGTAGGAACCAAAGAATAATGTGAAAGTAAAGCCTGAGATAGCAAGCACTGAGTATTTCCACTTAGGGATTGGGGCTTGATCCAACACCTAGCTGACAGTCTAAATCAACAGGACAAGATGCCTTCAGGGCCAACTGAGTAACCAAATTCACAGCTGGTAGGCAGTAATAAAGGGAAAACTAGACTCTGCTTAGTTTGACCTTCAGTAAATTATTGAGAATCAGTCACAGCAAATACCCAGCACCAAGACAAACAATGGGGTTTCTAGAGGATTATAGCCCTTGAGAACTCTTCTAAAGCCCTTTAGTAAGCAGCAGCACACCTGGAAAGGCTCCAGAGATACACATGTCTAGTCTGGGATTCTAAGTAGAAGTAGGGGAAGAAAATGGAGATGGTGAAGATTTTAAGTTGGCTGGTGAGTGCTGTACCTTTTGGGTTATAGTCATGATCTCCCATAAGGAAATTCAATTGTGATTCTGGATAAGCCACCATGTGCAAACAAACCAGATAAAAAGAGTGGAGGTGGGAGTCCCAAAGCACATGTCTGACTTCTACCAAGAAGGAAATGGTGGAGCTGAAAAGTGAGCTTGCCATACAAAGCCCGGTAGGGGTAGAGAATGGTCTTTCTTAAAGAGCTCCCTGGAATTGAGGACAATTCTCTTACTAAGTCTCACTTGCGTCTTTTTTATATACCATAAGGCCTCCTGCCCTTGCTATCTGTAGGGGCTAAAGAATATTGCACTTAGAACAGTCATTAAAAAGAGATATCAACTAAGCATCTTGTCTCCGGTTTCCTGCTCTTTTGAGTGGGGATGAGGGTAGGGGCAGGGGACTTGACAAACACCAATCCCCAAGCATGACATCTACAGGTGAGGTATTTAGAAGACACACACCCATCTTCGTCTCTTTGTTCACTGTCCACTTCAGACTAAAACCATTTTTCATCATATAGATATTGCCCTCAGGTGCTGTCTCTCCTAGAGGATGCTTCAGAGTCACAAACCTTTGTGTGAAATCCTAAAGTCTGTTTCATGTCGTCTGTGTTTTCTTACCTGGTTTCTGGTTCCTCGAATCTATCACAGTTAGACAAATGTCATGCTTCTGCCCTGCTGAATGTTAGAGTCCTCAAAGAATATCTTTCAGCTCAGGGAGTATAAGGTTGGAGGCATGAAACTCATCTCTAGTCCAGTTTAATCCCCTAGATGTCCTGTTCAGCCTTGTATGAGTCTCAGCTGCCTCCTGTAAAGTGAGGACTAATACTGATCCACAGACAGACACTGAGGAATGAAGAACCGGGGAATTTCGATCCAGAAAAGTCACTCATTCATGTTTCTAATATCAGGAGTGTGTTATATCGCTTTCAAGATCTACTGAAATTGTCCTGGATCCTTCCTTGGCTTCTTGGAAGTTCTGGGTTTGCTCCAGGCCTTCGGGATTATGGAGATATAGCCTCAAAACACTGAGTTCCAGAATGTATTCCAGTGCACACAGAAGATGTCCCTGGAGACTTTAGGGGCATGCTGCTTTCTGGTACTCTGAGAGGCAGGAAAAAAACTGACTTCAGTGAATCAGAGTGCACAGCACGCTTTGGCTTTAAGACAAACTAATCAGGTCTTCCTTTGGCTATACCTCCATCCTTTTGCTGCAGTGGAGAACAACCCATTTGCAGACAGTCAGGGCACAGGAAATACTACTCTCCAGTCCTTATCTAAAGTCATTTGGAGCATAGGGGAGAACTCTAGTTGAGTTGGGAGCTGCTTGATTGGAAGCAAGGACAGAGTGAGGCTTAGTCCATGTACAGATGTTGGCTCTTCATTTCAGGCAAGGTCAAGATGTGTAGAGTTCTGATAGAGTTTGGAAGTCAGATAAAAACCTCACAGTTGGGTGGGTGGTTGATGAAAGATGGATGTGTTGGGACACCTGGGGCACTTCTTGATATTGCTGGCATCACTGAACTGGGGATATCCAGTCCCTCAGTACTCAGATCATCTACGAACAATAGAAGAACTCATTGAGAATGTTCAGTGCAACCCTTCCCAAATACATATAGACTAAACAGGGAGTGAGAGAATTATTATGCCTTTGTTATCATGAGCAAGAGCATTGGGTTGCTCAATATTCAGGTCAAAGTCATTCAGCTTCTATAGGGTTTGAAATAATAGAGGGCATTGTGATTTAACTTAAAGTACCCGAAGGACAGGACTGCTACGTAGAGTAGAAAAGACCAAATTGAAAGTCACTTCCATTGTAGATGCCAAACAACATTTGTATGACATGCCATCCATGTCCACCTTACCCTCCCAAATGTCTGTACATCACCTCAAGTCACACCACATTATTCCTCCACAGGTACCACAGAGTTCTCCTTGTTCTCTGAAGGGATAGCAAGGTAGTCAGACCTGCAGAGGGCGTGGGAGGGGAAAAGAAGCAGTGCCTTAGTAGTCATTGGTGAGTGTGTAGGAAAGGCATATGACCCAAGGACAAGGCTGTGCATAGAAAGGCTCTGTATTTCCTTCTGGCTGGGCTTCCCAAGGCAAACATACAGCTAGGTTCAGCAGATAGAGTAATATCTCCTCCTCATAGTGCATATGAATACCTCCAGCAGCAATATGTGAGTCTTCTCATCATCTTCAGGATGAAGACTAACATTTTGACTAAACTGAATGGGTATGAATTTGTATTTCAAAATTGCTTTAATTTTTAATTTTCATCTTCACTTACTGGTGAGGTTGAGCATCTCCATATGTTTTGTTTTGGTTTTGTTTGGTTTTGTTTTTTTTTTTTTGTTTTGTTTTGTTTTTTGTTTTTTGTTTTTTTGAGACAAGGTTTCTCTGTGTAGCTCTGGTTGTCCTGGAACTCACTCTGTTGACCAGGCTGGCCTCAAACTTAGAATTCTGCCTGCCTCTGCCTCCCAAGTGCTGGGATTAAAGGCGTGCGCCACCACCGCCCAGCGCATCTCCATATGTTTGTAAGCTGTCTTGTTTTCTACTTCTATAATCTCATGATTTGTTTTCTTTTTTTTCTGAAATACTTGATTTTTTTATTGTTTCATATTTGGAATATTTGTCCCAATCTGTTATTAATAAGTTTTCCTATAGCTTCTTACCAAGAACAGTTGATGTTTTACGTATAATGTAGTGAAAATTATCTTTTTTTCCATTTTTGATTTGTACTTTTTGGTATTTAAAAATTTTTTTCTGTAAAACATGATGCATTAAATATAAATTCTTATTAAACTACAAGAAGATAATTTTCTCTATTTACACATAATATTTTTCCTACTATTTTATTGCAACTTACAAGTTTTACATTCTACTTTTAAATTTTACCCCCAATTTATTTTGGTGCGTAGAGAAATGAGTAATCTAATTTTAGTATCATAAACTTTTCTCTGCTAGATCTACACTCAACCTTAGCCAAAAGACAGAGAAGCAGTTCTGTGATGTTCTTATAAGCAGTGTTCATGGCTCATGAGACAAATCCAACCACAAACAAACGTCTTCCAGACATACTGTTTTCTCTTTGAACTGATGTAGGTCAGTGGTGGGCAAACTCTCTGATTCACAAGCTGTACTTAACCTGTTTTGAGTTTTGTAACAAAAAACAGAGGAATGCTGTGATAGAAGTACTGTGTAGCGGGCTGGCGAGATGGCTCAGCAGTTAAGAGTGCTGACTGCTCTTCTGAAGGTCCTGAGTTTAATTCCCAGCAACCACATGGTAGCTCACAACCATCTGTAATGGGATCTGACGCCCTCTTCTGGTGCGACTGAAGACAGCTACAGCGTACTTAGATATAACAATAAATAAATCTTTAGACCAGAGTGAACAGGGCTGGAGCAAGCAGGGTTGACCAGAGCGAGCAGAGGTCCTGAATTCAAATTCCCAGAAACCACATGATGGCTCACAACCATCAGTACAGCTACAGTGTACTCATATATAATAAGTAAATTAAATAAATAAATAAATAAATCTTTTTTAAAAAAAGGAAAAGAAGTCCTGTATAGCTTTGCAAAACCTAAAATAATCAAGCTATGCTTTGATTTAAAGTATTGTTGGCTCCTGTGTAACCTTTATTTTGAATTTATCATAGTCCATGAGAAATCCAATAAAGGATTGTATTGGAATTTCATTGAAAATTATTTTGGGGCAAGAACTGCTTGGAAGAGTGAAGCTTCACGCTTTACCCTTCTGCTTTTCCTCATGTTTTTCAGTAAGGTGCTGTAGTTTTCTCCTTAGAGATCTTTCATGTGCTTATTGTCTTTATTCCTAGGGACTGGTAAACAGTTGTTACTGTTGCAATTAAATTCTTTTAAAGATATATTTTTATAGGTAATGGATTTTTTTTCCTGCATCTATATGTACGTGTGTGTGTGTGTGTGTGTGTGTGTGTGTGTGTGTGTGTGTGTACTATGTATGTTCTTGGTGCCCATGGAGGTCAGAAGAGGATGTTAGATACCCTGGAACTGGGGTTATAAATGGTTATGAGCCACCATGTAGGTGCTGGGAATTGAACCTGCGTCCTCTGGAAGAGCAGCAAGTGCTTGTAACTATTCAACCATCTCTTCAGCCCTTATTGCAATTAATGATTTTTTTTCTAATTTAAGGATTTAAATATACTTCTATGTTTGCTGTTGGGACCTAGTTGATTCTTTGGAGGGTGTTGGTTTCCTTTCCTATCGGAGACACATTTTGAGAAATGTCTTATTCAGATGTTCTTGTCCTTGTGTGAACATCATAATGTGTGTAAGTGCACAAACTATGCTTTCACCAGGTGATGTGATTTTGTGGGACCGCTAAGGTACACTCAGTCTTTGTGACTGAAAGAAACATTATGTGATACACGACTCAGGTTGGATTTGCCTTGGTGACCTTATATAATATTCTTACCTAGGTTGCTTAAAGAAATTTTATGTTGATACTGGTACTTTGGGTGTAAGTATTAAATAATCTATTTCCCCCTTTGTAAATCTCATCCTTTAGTTTATATTTGTGATGGTCAGTTCAATGCCTAGGAGGCAAATCTGTGGGCACCTACATAAGGAATCATGTATATTAAGGTTAGCCTTTAAATGTGTAAAGGATGGTTTTAATTACATTAACCTAGGCAGAACAACCCATCTTACTTGTCTGTGGGACCATCCCCTAGGCAGGGATCCTGAGATGTATAAAAGGGGAAAGAAAATGAGCTGAGCATGCATACATTCATCTGCATACATACTACTGACTGTTCTTGCCTACGGAACCCAGTCCCCTCAAGCCTCCACCATGGTGCCTTCCCTAGACTGTAACCTGGAACTGAGAATCAAATAAACTCATGTACTTGTCAGTTGCTTTTGTCAGAGTATTTTATCACAGCAACAGAAAAAGAAACTGAGCATGTTTCCTAGAATTTTATCCAAGGTTTCAAATGTAGTACTGAACAGGAGCCGGGAGCTATGGCATCCTTGTCATGTTTTTTTTTTTTTTTTTGGTTTGGTTGTTTGGTTGTTTTGTTTCTTTCTTTCTTTCTTTCTTTCTTTCTTTCTTTCTTTCTTTCTTTCTTTCTTTCTTTCTTTTTTTTTTTTTGAGACAAGGTTTCCTCAAACTCAGAAATCCGCCTGCCTCTGCCTCCCAAGTGCTGGGATTAAAGGTGTGCGCCACCATTGTCTGGCCTTTTTTTTCCCTTGTCACGTTTCTGATATTATAAATATTTCTTCCAACGTTTCCTCTCATCTCCTAGTGTAGGGATGGAGAGTAGTTATCACTTATCTGTTTAAAGGAAATTTGTGTTTTGGTGTAGATTTATGTGTTCACTCTACTCAGGGCATAAGATGATCCTTAAGTTAGGGGGTCATGTCCTGACAAATGATCTCAGTGCCTACCTCACCTCCCATCAAAGCTCCCTTAGCAACAGTGTGCCTCCTGCTGACTGGAGGCAAAGGTTCGCAGTGACTGCTCAGCATCAGGAGAGAGCAAACTGTTTCTATTCTGGGAAGACATCAAAATCCAACCTCTGAAGTAATTATCTGCTGAACATACATTGCTTCCACATCATTATAAAGTAAAAGGAAAGCCTCTTAGGGTGACTGATCCCGAGTAGAGGATCACAAACATCATGCTTCTTAGAGAAGTTGTTCCTTTCTGCCCCACCCCCTCCTCTGAGTACAGGTAACTCTCCCTCCCTCACCCTGTCTTCTATAGTAGATCACCTCACTTCCCTCTTCCTGTTACTTGGTTACATGTCACCCTTTCTATATCTGTGCCATATTCTGTGTAACATTTTCAAGTTGATCTTCTGGCCACCAATACATAATCTTTCATTGAATTAATCCATTGTGTAGTTGATTGCCTTTTAAATATTTTTTTCAGAAAAAAAATATTTTTTTCTGACAATGCTGATTGCCCTTTGCTGATTGTTCTTTGGCTCTGTCCCTCTTCTTCCTCCTCCTCCTCCTCCTCTTCTTTCTCCTCCTCTTCCTCCTCCTCTTCCTCCTCCTCCTCCTCCTTCTCCTCCCCCTTTTCCTCTTCCTCCTCCTCTTCTTCCTCCTCCTTCTCCTCCTCCTCCTCCTCCTCTTCCTCTTCCTCCTCTTCCTCCTCCTCCTCCTTCTCCTGCCCCTCCTCTTCTCCCTCCTCCTTTTCCCTCTTCTTCCTCTTTTCTCTAAGTATTTTATTTTGTTCATCTTTGGGAGGTGCTGGGAGTTGAACCCGGGGCCTTTCACAGGAATGACATAAGCTTTCCTCTGGAGCCACATCCTAGCCACATTTTTGTTATTTCAAACAAGCTTAGTTTCTAAAAGCTGTATTTTTATACTTTCTGTGTTTGAGTCTCCTGGGACCTAATCACGCTGCCTGTGCCATCTCTTGCTCAGCTCTATTGCCTTCATCAGTTAGTTCTAGTTGGGAAGAGATTATGAAAGCAGGCAGAACCACAGTAGCCTGGGGGAGTCTTCTTGTGAGGCCTTGGCCTAGATGGGTCTCTTTTGGATTGGTTTTCCCCCCTCTTATTTCTGTAGCTTTGAATCAAATTTCTCATCTTAAATTTCCTTGATCATGTGAATTGAATCTATTTAAATCCCAAATACTGTGACAGCAAGCTTTTTTCCCAAGAATCTTTTCTGGTTCTTCCTGGAGTCAGGCCAGCATAGATAAGTTCCTTGGCTTTTCTCAAAGCTGGTTGGTGTCTGGTCCAGGCTTTGTTGCTCTCTGGGGATTCTGACCCTTCTAGGGGCAGCGGGGGGTGGGAGTGGGGGTCTTAGTTCCTACTTTGTTTCTTGTGTGAGCCCTGTTGGAGGTACACTGTGTCCAAGCCTCCATCTCCTCCACTCAACCAAAAGTACTGGGTTTGGGTTTGTTTTTTTGTTTTTGTTTTTTGAGGGTTTTTTTTGTTGTTTTTTGTTTTTTGTTTTGAAATCTAGATTTTTTTTATTAGATATTTTCATTTCAAATTTTATCCCCTTTCCTCATTTCCCCTCCATCCCCCCCCCTCCCCCCCCCCCCCCCCCCCGCCCTGCTCACTAACCAACCCACTCCTGCTTCCCTGTCCTGGCATTCCCCTCACTGGGGCATTGAACCTTCACAAGACCAAGGGCCTTTCCTCTCATTGATGTCCCACAAGACCTTCCTCTACTACATATGCAGCTGGAGCCATGAGTCCCTCCTTGTGTACTCTTTGGTTGGTGGTTTAGTCTCTGGGAGCTCTGGGGGTACTTTGCTATATTTGTCAGGCACTGGTGAGACATCTATATCAGGCTCCAAAAGTACTGTTTTTATACAAAATGGTTGTCATTTTTATTTCTCTGAGATTGTGGGTATCACAGAATGAGTTATTTTTAAATTTCATCAAGAATTTCCAGGCAATAATGGCCTAGGCATTTTAGGTACTGCCTCAACAGTATCACTGGGACGTCTGTGGACTTTATTCACATGTCCTCATTTTTTTTTTCTCCCAAACAACAGGCCAGTTGTCCTTACAGACTCTAGCACTTCTTGCAGGCACTCACTCTTAAGTGAGGGGTCTTTGGGCAAAGTGAGGAAGGCAGAGGCCGGACACTAGGGGATTAGATCCCCTGCTTGAGGTATTCAGTTTCTACCAAGTTTTAAAAGAAAGAGTGTGTTTTGTGCACTCTTTAGCTAAAAAAGTGGCATGGCCCAGGTAGATTGATATGCTCCAGGATCCAGAGAGAGAGAAAAGCTGAATGTGTCAGAAGGAACACAGATATTAAGAGTAGAAGGCCTGGGTTCAATCCCCAGCTTCTCCGCTCAACACACCAACATGCTTGTCTTCGGTGAGCAAGCCTCAACCCAACATTTGTGAACTGGTTATGATGAAACATAACTGTATGGGGCCTGCCTTGGCAGCTGCTGGTCTTTTCCATAGTGGTTTACTATGCAGGCTAAGAGACAGCTGGCCTGAATTCAAATCTCAATTTGTTTCTGTGCTGGCTACTTGGTCAACTCAACACAAGCTAGAAAAAGGAACCTCAACTGAGAAAAATGCCCCACCAAATTGGCTTGTGAGCAAGCCTGTGGGGCATTTTCTTCACTGGTGATTGATGTGAGAAGTCGCAGCTCACTGTGGGTGGTTGGTGTGCCTGGGTAGGCCATCCTAAATGAGCCATGAGTTGCAAGCCAATAAGAAGTTTGGCTATGGCCTCTGCTTTGCTTCCTGCTTCAAAGTTCTTGCCTTGAGTTTCTGCCCTGACTTTCTTTGAGGATGAACAGCGAGTGATATGGAAGTATGAACAAAGTGAATCCTCCCTGTCCCCAGTTGCTTTTCGTTATTTCCTCCCCCCCCCCACAGCAATCATAACTATGACAGTCTACGACTTACAGAAACTCTTCTAGGCATACTATTTGTATGTGTAAAATAGGTATCATAATGTATTCTTTATAGATTGGTAGGAGGAATGCAGACAAAGTATATGGATTGCTTAATACCTCACCTCTGAGAGCACACACATTCTGAGTGTGTAAGCTGATATTACTTACGCATCTGTGGACTTACGCGTTTTCCTGAGCTGCCTCTTCGGCCTTAGAGACCTTTCTGTAGCAATAGATCATCTCAATAAAGAGCCACAAGGTGAGGAAGACCAGGAGGATGTACATCATGATTTCTGAGACCACGGACGTGAAGTCTTCTCCCGCTACAGAGACGAGAGAGAAATGAGGTTCAGAGGACATGCGGCCCCCAGACCCATGAAGCCTGTTTTTTCTTTCTTTCTTTTTTTTTCTCTAGAGATTTATTTATATATATATATGAGTGCTCTATTTGCATATGTGCGTACATGACAGAAGAGGGCCTCAGATTCCATTATAGATGGTGGTGTGCCATTATGCGGTTGATAGGAATCGAACTCAGAACCTCTGGAAGAGCAGCCAGTGCTCCTAACCACTGAGCCATCACTCCAGCCTGAAGCCTGCTTTTATGTATAGCTCAGATCAACACTGAGTCTAGAAGTCAAGAGGATATCAAAGTCACCCACAGCCTGACTCCTCTTCCTACCCTGTATGTCCCACCTCTGTCCTGGGACCCTGGCCTGTTTTTCAGCCTCCTGAGAATTACCCTAGATTCTTCTAAAAGCCCATCCAGGGGAAAGGTCTCTCAGGATGTTCCATAGCATTTGTCACATCCAGGCCCAGTTTCATCCAGCCAGTCAAATCACTCCTGGGTGGAACTGTGCTGAGCTTCTTTCCCACCGACTGCGAGAGTACATTTTTGAAGTGTCAGCCTGCTGTCTCATCTCTAGATTCTTAGACAGTCAGCTTTCTTTCTCCTGTGGGAGCTAGAAGTCATGGGTGAAGCTGGAAGCATAGGAGCCCTGAAGACACGCCTCTCATGTCTCCTGCTGGCTTGCGGTGGCCTGGCAAATGCATGCTACCTCGATTTTGGTGCAATAGTTCCAAGGTAGTAACAGGAAGGTACCTTCCACATCTCTGTCACCCGTAGGAGATGGGGCTACCACTTCCTGTATTGGAATAAGGACAGAGAGACTAAACCTGGAAAAAGCTAACAAGGAGAACCAGGCAAAGTCCCCTAGGGCCCCAGGAGTGGGGTAAACAAATATCTGCCATGTGTACCTCTGAGTGATATGGGCTGGGAGTGAAGGTGGCTGCTAAGACATGACAGAGGTAAAAACTAAAAGGAAAAAAAAAAAAGAAAGAAAATCTTAGGATGGGGGCGGGGTGGAAGGAAAAGATGCAGTGGGGGAGGGGTAACTGAATTTGGATGTTGGTCCTGTTCATCGTGCCCACTTCATGTTCCTAAGCAAGCCCTTAGCTCCTTGGAGTACACTCACCACAACTAGGTCCTCCATGTGCCCAAGGGGAATCATATGAACACATATGAGCCCACAAGCTATGAAGTTACTGAACCTGCAAGGCTGGCGTGCAGGCAGATGGTTTAAATACTGTCCAAAACTCCTTCCCAGCCCTCCCATCCATGCAGCTCTGTTATTCTAACTATGAGCTTGTTTTCTCCTCTCTTCTTGCCTTAAGACTGCACTGGTGCCAAGCAGGCAGACTAGCTTAGTGATGTATGCTTCCCCACTGACTGTGTCCCCAGCATCTCTGGAGGCTGAAGCCTGAGAGAGCAGGGGGCAGAGACACATAGGCACCTGCCTATGGTCGGGCAGGCAGCAGACAGCAGTTTCTGGTGGTGAACACAAGCTGGCACCAGGCTCCCTTCCCCAAGGAGGAGCAAGCACATAAACAAATGAGGGTAATGGAACCTTTGAATGGATTTATACCTCAGAGAGCTTTCCCAGTCAACCCCCATCTGCCTCCTCACCGGGGGACTCAAGCTCTCACAGAAGTGGATCAACAAGTTTTCCTTCAGATGGCCTGAGCCTTCTATACATTCAGAATCTGTCTATACTTTGAGAATCCTTCTACACTTTGAGAACTCCATTTAAGTAAGTGTCTCAAGACCCAGACACTCACTTCCTAGATTTTATAACAATGATACTTTAAAAAAACAAAAATCAGCAAGTGGCGTAGAGGTTACCATTCCTCCACTTCCCTGCTTAGCGATTTCTAATTTTATGGCCTGCACCACTGCCTGCCCGCCAGCCCGTAAGAGTATGCTGGAAATACAACCATCTGTGAGGGACTGAAGATGGCATGGTAGTATGGAAACACAAGGAAGGGCAGAGTCCACACTCTGACTCCATACTGCTTTGTCTCCTAACAGTAGTGCAAAAGCAGTTTGTGAGGATCCCCCATGATTCTGGACTCCGATCAGGAGGGAAATATACATGTTAGATTTTTGAGACTACTTCCCACCTGCCAATGATGAACTAAAAGGGTCTGGAGGCTTTAAAGACTAGGGGGCTATCAACTTGTTCCCACTCCTAGCTGAGGACAGACACAAGTAGAGATACCACAGATGGAAAAGGGCTGGCAAGATGGATCATTAGTTAAGGCACCTGCCACCAAGCCTGATGAGCTGAGTTCAACCGGTTACCCACATAGGAGAAGGAAAGAACCAACTCCCACAAGTTCTCCTCTGAGCAACACACATGCCATAGCACGTGTGTGTGCATATAGATGGACAGATAGAAAGATACACACACAGTGTAAATACATGTAAGTTTCAAAATTTCACCCTCCTGAGAAGACTTGAGGCTCACTACATTTGAAAGCAGCTTGTGTGGAGATATAATGTGGCTCACAAGAGCAGAAGAGATGATTTTTGAATACAAATTAGGGATTCAATCCTGGCCAGAGAAAAAGCATGTTGGAATCATTGGCTATAGGCCTTGTGGAAGATGCACTTTTCCTCTATGGGACCAGGGAAGTAATCCCAATATCGTGTTTTGGCCTGTCTGTTTTGAGGGGAGAGATATCAAGGGATTCTAGTGGGGCATGTTGTAGGAAGTGGGCTATGTAGGAAGGCAGGCCTACATGCATGAGCTTGTGTGCTCTCTAAGAATCACAAGTATGAGAAGCCACTGTCCATCACCTTACCCCCCCCCCCCCCAAGAGATAACATGTCTTAGGCTTACCCTCTTCAGTGACTCGCAGGGGTATTAGTCTCGTAGTCTTCACAAAGGGTCTGTGTGCCTCGAACTCAAACTCCCTGGACACATTGCATGTGTAGAGGCCAGAGTCATTCAGAGTGACATTGAGAACAGTGATGGATACATCCTGCAGATCTTTGCTCCCATTCCACTGCAGACGACCTTGGAAGGGACTTTCCACCTCCTGGTGGCCATTTCGATACTCATATATCTACAGAGAGAGGGGCGGAAGCAGATTGTAGCAAGAGAGTCAGAGAGGGACAGGGTAGATGAAGCTGCCATGGGCAGGAAAGCCAGGAGACAATGTTAGCAGAAGACCCAGAGCATGGGAATGGGTTAAAGAGGTGCAGAGGAAGCCACGGGAGAGAATGGAGACAGAGTAAAACAGGCAGAGGCAAATAGACAGCTGGCCGTGTGCACATAGCGAGGGGAGAGGCAACATAGAGTAGTCAGAAAGAATGCTGGGAGGAAAAAAAAAAGGAGTGGGTTGGAGAAGAAAGGAGTGTGGCCGATACATAAAGGAGACTAGGAAGAGGAAAACAAACAGTTGGAGACAGAAAGGAGGTAAAAGATAGTTAGATATGGGATGAAGCAGCCAGTGAGGGAGAAGGACATAGAGACCAACAAGGTGACTGTGTTAGCAGGGAAGATACCTGACAGCCCTGAGCTTGAAGCCTGACTCTCTGAGATGCCACCCATCCTGGTGATTGTAGCACAACCTGGCCAGGCCACAGGTGGGAATCCATGATGCTGAAGGATGCCCAGTGAGCCGAGAACTCACCACAGAGAGATAATTGCAGAACTTTTGCTTTGGGTGGAGTTAGAACCAAAGTCAGATCTTTCCAACTTCCCTCTCAAACACTCCACAATCTAGTCTCCACTAGCCATGGATGGTGACTGAAATTCAAATTCATATTTCCTAGACATTAACCTCAATTTAGTTCTTCAGCTGGGTCATCTGGTTGGGACAGCATGGAAGCAGTGAATGCAGCTAGCAGGTACACAGGCATGGGCCCTATGTATCTGGCCAAGACCTCTGACTTCCTATAAACTGGGCATTAATCTGAATTATACCTTCCCTGGTATGTGACTCTAAGACTCTAAAAAAGTCATCGTTGGTCCTTGCCTTAGCACCAGATTGAAGCTAACTTAGATAGAAGTGCCATATGGAACCTAGATTCAGAAATGAGCCCACTGAGGGGGAAAGAAAGAATGAACAGGTGAAAGTCACTTCCACCATGTTGTCTCCATTAACTAGTGTGAGAGAGAACCAGAACAAGATAAATCAACATAAAGAGCCCTGGATCTGCTATCAGACCACCATGTGCAAATCTAAACTCATGTGTATGTGTGTATGTACATCTAAGCTGTTTTGCTAATTTAATGTTACTCTTTTGAGCTTTGTTTTTTTTTTTTCTAACAAACACTTACCATATTTCAAGAACTATTTTAAGTGCATTAAAAATCAGAACGCATGACTCTTGGTAACAATCCCATAATAAGGTTTTTTCTTATTCCAACGTAAAAGGAAAAAAAAATAATTGGAAGAATCAGAGGTTATTATATGACCAAGGGCATATGGCTAAAGACTGTGGAGAAAAGAATGGAACCTGGATGGCCTAGCTCCAGAGTCAGTGAAAGTATTGACAACGATTTAAATGAGTCGCAGCCCCACGAGCACTGTCCCAAACCAGAACTGACCCTGACCCTCACTCTGACCCTGACCGTGGCCCAGAGCCTGCAAGGATTCTTCTCCTGCCAGGCATGAATCCCTTGGTGTGTAGATCATTGGGAGGGGGAGATTGAGGGTTCTTTCTGGGGAGAATGGAGCATGGCCACCTGAGATACAGAACAGGGCAAGAACAAGCTAGACAACTACTTACAGAGGTGGCTGTCCTGAGCATAGCAGTTGACACAAGCTTTGGTCACCTGAGTTGCTCCTACTGCACTGGAACTGTGAGAAGTGAAAGATCTCACCTCTGCTTCTTTTCATAAAGCTGCCTTGTGTTTTTTTTTTCTTTCAGTTTTATTAAATCCATTTCATAGTACTGTGCAGAAGATGAACATACCTATCAAAGGTCTACTTGGGTGCCTAGCCCACACAGGCTCTCTCAATATGTTCATCTCAATATGTTTATGACGGTTTCCTGCTTGTAACCAGGGCTGCTCACAGCTGGCCAACTATCTACCTTGAAAGACCCCTGGGTTAATATCAGGCTGTCAGTTATCTGCTGAGAAGATGTCAGGGTTCAGGAGAGGAATGAAGCCGGTCAGGGCATCATTACTCAGACTGTTAGGAACCAGGCACACAGCACCATAAGCCAACAAAAGGAAAACCAGAGGTAACAGTCTGACATACAAGGAAATCTTTACCGCCCTCAGGCCTGTAGAACCATTCCACCACAGTGGTGGCCTCCACCTCCTCCCTCTTCATGCAGGAGATGCATCTCAGCTTCATGGAATTGCCCTGCACGGCTTCTGTCTCCGAGGGGACTTCCACACACACAGGGAAGCAGACTCTGACTGGAGAGAGGATGGGTGACAAGAAAGGGACATCCAGAGTGGGCATGGGGGAATGAGGAGGGAGGGAGGAAAGACAGAGAAGAAGAGAAAAATCATTGAGACACACTTGAAAATATCAAGATCTGTGTCTGCGCCTGCTACTGGGGCTCCTTGAGTATGCATGATCAGGATGAGCCTAGAGCAAGAGGTGCAGAGGTGGATCCTCTAGCATTGACTGGACGTATTTGGAAGCCATGAAGATGCAGCGAGGATAGTCTTGAGCCTGACCCCCAAAAGCCTTGCAGTCTAGTGGGAGACATACATGCTTCCATCCATCAACTGTTTACCCATGTGAACATTCAACCAGCAGGCATGAAAATCCATTCTTTGCCAGGTCCAATGCTAGATTAGAGATCCTAGGATGAACAGAACACTAGCCATGCTCTTGATGCATATATAAACCAGCAGACAATACATTTCTTTGGTGATTCAACCAGAAGACACAAAGGGTCATGTTAGTAAGGAACCCAGTTCTCCCAGAGAGTTAGTTAGTTACTTGTTTTGGGGCTGGGGAGAAGGAAGAAAGGGCTGGTAGGACATGAGACCAAAAAAAGCAAATAAGACCTGTGTTGGAAAGAGCCTGTTGGCACTGATTGCTGTCAGTGCTCTGTGGGGTAATATGTCGAGTGTTCTAATGCTCTAAAGGAGAGACAGAATCTGATCTGTGTTTGAGGACCCATGGAGGATGGTGCAAGAACTGACTACTTAGGCTGGAGCAAGCTCTGTGCAGAGTAGAGAGACAAAATTCAAATTCTGGAGGGGTCAGATGATCAGACACACTGTACACCACATGGAGGTTTGGAATTTGGGTTTCTGCCCTCCAGAAACTCCCAAGTCCAAGGATTGAAGGTGACTACGTCAGACTGCAAATTTAGAATGAATCAAAAGCGGGACATTGATGCCAACCAAACAAGAACAAATGTGGGATTCATTAACAGATGCACAGTGTGCAGAAGGAAGGAGGAGGAATTCTGCAATTGTTCAGAACAAATCTGGATGGCATGTTGAATTTAACAAAAGGAAGCTGTTCAGTGAGTCCACACCCAAAGTGGCTCAGAAGACCAGACCACAAGACCTGGTAAGGAGCAAGTCAGGGGGTATGGGATACTGAACTGGGACTCAGGACAGGCTCGTCTTCAAACATTTCAGCCTGGCAGATGGAAAAGAAATTCAATTATACTCTACATTAAAAGTTATAAAAATCAGTTTGGCACAGCTAATTTGTTTTTCTTTCAGTGTTTTGAGACAGGGTCTTGCCGTGTAGCCCAAGTTTACCTTGAACTCACAATCACGGTTCACTCTTCGAGAGGTGGGATTACAGGCATGTGCCCTCAACCTGAACTTAGAATATTCAGGATTGCTGCAAGTTTGAGGACAGCCTGAGCTACTGAGTACAAACCTGTATTCAGTAATCCAGTAAACAAATTAATAACAAATATTGGTTTGGGGTTGGAGCTCAGTTGGTAGAGTGCTTGCCTAACATGCATGAAGCTCCAACATTGAAAAATCAGATTCGGGACTACATTCTGAAGTTCCAGCCCTCAGGATACTGAAGCAGAAGGATTAGAAGTTCAGGGTCCTCCTTGCTATCATTGCATTTGAGGCCAGCCTAAATTATATGAGACTTTGTCTCAAAAGAAATGACAACTTAAAAAAAATACATATTTTCAGATGCTTCAGCTAACCATAAATATAAAAAAGCTATTTGATAAAGAGAGTTTATACCTAATTATTTGGAAGCTTCAAAAGTATAACAACCACCAACAGTCTCTGTATGGGACTTTGAAGGATCCTTTGGTACCCCTGCTCAGGAAAGAGTGATAAACACAGATGCTCCAAGATGAAACAATACAGGCTCATATGTAAACGCGAGCTCACTGCAGGTGCTCAGCTACCCATCCCAGAAGAGGCTGGAACTTCAAGGAAGGCTGTTTTGTTGCAGCTCTGAGTCAAAAGCTAACACTGTGTTTCAATTTAATTCAAAGTCAGCATATTTCATTTCTGTTTTAAACTTGGAATTTAGAACCTGTTGGCACTATAAGTAAAGTTTTTAAAAATTCTAAGTGGAAAAGAAAACTTGTTTTTTAAACCTTCCAGGGATGGGCTAGCCTTATCCAGCAGTCTACGGAAGATTGGTTTCATCATTTTAATGGAGAAGGGTCCATATCTTGGGGAAAATGATTAAAACACTTTGGGCATGGGGTAAGCTTATAGTCTACATTACAGACTTGCTTCCAAAGCAACTAAAAAGGCGGTGTCATATTGTTGTGCAATGGTTTGTGAAGCAGGAACTCCATGTAACATATATTCCTGGTGTCCATATTTAATGAAAGGTAACAAAGAAAACGTAGTTCAATATGGATGGTGTCATGGATTTGGAACGAAAATCCCAAGGAATGCACAAGTACAAGGTGATATTTGGAAACTTAAGGACTGTATTTGTCTAACTAGCTAACTTGTCTGAGACAGTTTATTCAATAAAATGTTTTTTTTTAAATAAAACACCTAATAGATAGGTCATGAGAAGCCTATGGATTTATTTACATGATTCTGCTTTGGATAACTGTCATCACTAATGTTTATTTTCTATTTATTTGGCAAATGTATTCAGTACCCACTGTGTGCCACACTGTTCCAGACACCAAGAGTCAATGAAATCATTCCAGCTCTCTTAAAACCTGAATTCCAATGGGGGTGGTACAAGTAGATTACAGAACAAAAGAAAACAGTAGAGGGGAGGGGGGAGGAGAGGAGAGAAGGGAGGGGAGGGAAGGAAGGGAAGGGAATAGGAACATATTTACAGGACTAGCTTCATTAAAAAGGAACTGACATTGGGAAACCACTGGGGAAAGAGAGAGGGGGGGGGGGGGGAGGGGAGGAGGAGGAAAGGAGGAGGAGGAGGAAGAAGAAGGAGAAAAGAAGAAGAAGAAGAAGAAGAAGAAGAAGAAGAAGAAGAAGAAGAAGAAGAAGAAGAAGAAGAAGAAGAAGAAGCAACAGCAGCCACCATCACAGACATGTTTGTTGAAGTCATGACAAGTAAGAGAAAATAAGAGAAAATAGCCACTCTGGGGTTCAAATAGGTATGCTTGTCATATTTGAGGAATGACAATATGTGGGAAACCAGCCAACATAGAGAACAGAGACATGAGACAGATAGGGAGGTCAGGGCCCCAACATGGCAAATCTGAAGAGGTCACTGTCAGAGCTTTGCCATTAGCACAGCACTATCTAGGGAACCTTGCAGGGTTTACTGTTGAGTGATCTGACTTCGGCTATGTTGCATGGTCAGCAGGCCACGGGGAGAATAAATTGGCAGGTGAAGCAGCTTCAAAGGTGAAGGTGGAAAGAATGATTAGGAGGCTGGGACAGGGCCTGCAAGACAGCTCAGCAGGTAAAGCCACTCTTAGTCAAGCTGAACAGCTTGAATTCAACCCCAGGGCCCACATGTTAGAAAGAACCGCCTCGCTCAAGTTATCTTCTGACCTCTATATGTATATAGGTGCATGTCCGTTCCCTCTCCTCCAAAAGAAATAAATGATATATATTTATTTTTAGGCAGCTGAAGAGGTGGCTCAGGGGTTAAGAGTAATTGCTGTTCTTGCAAAAGACCTGAATTTGGTTCCTGGCACCCATGTCAGGTACCTTATTACCCATCTGAACTTCAGCTCCAGGGGATCTAACACCCACATCTGGCCTCTAGGTAACTTCTACACATATACACATACCTACACACACCACACACGCCCACACACACCCCACATACATATATACAAAATAATTTTTTAAAATTTAAAGCAGTTCAGTGGTGAGACTGAGAGGTTTTCTTTAACTAGGGAACAGCAGAACTGGATTAATGTTGAGGAGGTTGGGTTTTGTATTCTCATGAACACAGAGACCAAACTGCAGAGGAGACATACCATCACTTATTTGTAGTGAAGGAGGGAAGACACGCTGCACAGTCAGAGTGGCAGGTGTCATGTGGCCGTGTATGGAATGGGGTTGCTCTCTTCAGTGTCACTGGAGTACATACCCACTGTGAACCTTCTCCTGGCTAAAGTCCAGTGTCCAGACAAGAGAACTCTATTTAAGCAGTCCTAGACAGTACATTGTAAAATGGCCACAAAGTGCCCCCACCTGATTTGCTTGCACTCTACCATAGGACCTCCTTGCTCCTCCTATCAACAGTGAAGTTGGTTTCTCCACCATGCCACTGCCTTTTGGTCCGTGACACCAGCTAGGTACCCACAAAGGTGGTTCGTGTGGAAAAGGTTAAGCCACATCACTGGCTATAAATTGTAATCTTTTGGATTGCTGTAGACTACATCATTGACCTTGGAATGCACCTTCATTTCTGTAGAAATGATGAAGACAATTGTGAGGGAAAAGGTGGTGCCTTAGGGATTACAGACTAACTAATAGAACCATCTCCCCTGGTCCTTTCAGATTTGTCTTTTCTTTCCCCTTCCAGAGCTCTCCCTAGAATGGCTCCTTTACAGTAAGATAATGAAGGCTTTAATTAGAGTGTAAATAATGCACAAGGCATGGGTATGAATAAGGTTATTTTTAGATGTTAACATCCTGAAACAGTTTGGCCTATCAGATTAGCAGGGAATGAAGGAATGAAGTCCAGGAAGGGCTAGCCAGGGGAAGCAGAAAACTGCCCCTAATAATACAACAGACCCCTGTAAAGAGAAAAAAGAGAAGGCACAGGGAGCTAAAAGTTGGATGAACCCCTTGGAAAGGTGGTTGTGTTGGGGGATGAGTAGGAAGTTCAAAGGAAAAATTCTAGGACTAATGTCCACCTGACAGTTGTACACAATATCACATATGTCTATGATGGATGCTGGAAGACCAAGACGGGAAAGATAGCAGCTCTCTATCAAGCCCTCTGCTCTTTATGAACTCACCTTCTACTGCCTAAAATGGAAACAACTCATGTTACTCTGCCATGTCACAGTGACCAAAAGAAGTAATGGACATTAGAATTATATGCAAACAAAATAAAACTGTCCTTTTGAGGGAGGCTCTTTGCCTTACACAAACAACCAAGGATTCTGAAACCTTTTTGGTGAACCAATCAATGTTTGGGTTCCAAAATCTTGGAATGGGCAGGGTAGCTGTGACTTGTACAGTTAGTCAGCCCAAAGATTTAGGGGAAGCATGGGCTCTCTGCATATTTTAATAATATTCTCTTAGGGTTGGGCTGTCAGCTGAAAGGCCTGTTTGATGTGATCTGTGACAACTTTCAAGCTTCACGGTTATCAGGCATTCTGAGGATGTTACCTAATAAAAATGAAGTTGTAGAGCAGAGATGGAACTGACACACTGACAGAGCTTTGTGGGCCCTAGGCAAAAAAAGGCCAAGACTGCCGTCCCCTTCTTCCGGAATTCATGAAGGAACCTTATCAATTTAGAGTTTGGAAAGATTCTCGGCAGACCCTTCTCTACAACTTGAACCTCGCCCATGCCTTCTCTTATCCCGCCACACTAACCTTTCTTAAGCCCCACTGCTCTAGCATTCCCCTGGAGCAAATAACAACCTTGATCTTCAAGGCAGGTGAGCTCCCTGGCAGCCCCGTATGTCAGCCTCATCTCCAAGTCTGGTGTAGGCTCTAGGGAATGGGTTGTGGTGAATCTGTCCTTGGGGTTGGCATCATTCGCTTCCTTTTCTTTCCTAGTCTTGTTTCACTAGGCATTTTGTTCAACAGGAAACTTGGCTCCTTCCTTTTCTGGTCACATGCAAAATCTAAATAATACATGCAGCTACAGTTAGTAACCAAGGCTTAACAAAGTGATATATAGGCAAAGAGGCAGGCCTGCCACTGCACAGGCAGAGTGGGAGCCAAGCCCATCACAGGAACATAATCCCACAAGCCTACTTTATGTAAGGGAGGTGGGCACAATCCATTATGGTTTTGTTGAACTGAATTTAGAGGAAGGTAGCTAAACCCACGTAAACTGACTTATCAACTGAAGAGTACCTATGTTTGATCCAAGGACAAAGTCAGACATGTAAGCAAGAATGTTAGAAACACACACACACACACACACACACACACACACACACTCTTAAGTCTCACTAGTCCATTCAGATACTCATACTGCCATGCTCAGATGCGTGCCTGTGCATGTACTTATAAACAGAGACATACATTAACATACCATAAAATACTGTGTATATCACACACTCACATATTAGCACTTAGATGCCCAGTTCCCTTGGCATACATTCAGGTATCCTATTGTGAGCTATGCCTGAAAATGTTTAGTCCAGCATTATTGTCACAAACCCCTTATTTGGAAGGGCAATGTCATCTGAGTCTCTCACAGCTAGCACCAAGAGAAAAAACAAACAACAAAACTCTAGGGAAAAACAACAACAACAACAACAACAACAAAACCAGCTTACCAAATATCAAAGCCCCGCAGCTCCCCATGTTCCTGCAAACTAAATGCACTTTCCATCTGTCTATCAATGCACACCAGCAAATAGCTGGAGTTACTGTCCCATCCATTCCTAGTTAAAATTTAACAGATGGATGAGCTATAGTTTCTCTCTCTCAAAATTCATGCATCTGGGTTTTGTGCTTTTGTTTAAAACCATAGAGAGAAATGAGCCCCCCCCCCCCCCAATCATTGAGATTTTCAGGACTGATTCTTCACTGAACGATGCAAATGTAAATGCAAGCAAGATTTTAAAATAATGAACTGATATATTCCTTTTCAGAAAAGGGGAAACGGAGGAGAAAAAATAAAAAATTAGGAAAGGAAGGAGTCAGAGAAGCGCTAAAGATGGTTAGGGGGAAAAAATCAAGCTACAGAGAGTGGGGAGGTGCCTTTGCAAACCTCCAAACCCACGTCTCTAGGAGCGCATGTGGATCTCCACGTCTGGCAAACAGGCACAGAAAGAAGCTCTTTTTTGTCACCAGCGACATCACTTAAGTGTTGTTATCGTTAGCACGATGCCTGTTATTTGCACATTGCAGGGCAGGGCGCTGTACTTACCCCAGTAGATGAGCACTAGAGAAGCTAGGGGAAGCAATCTGTTGAAGGCAGGCATCTTTTCCCGTAAGTGGTTTCTGGAGCTGAATAGAGAAGATCTCTGTCAAGGACTGAGCCCTCTGATTCTTTCGAGGAAACCTTCCGGGATTAACTGCCCCTAAGGGAGCGGACCTTCTGAGTGGGAGGAGAAAGAAAAGGTCAAGTTCCCTTCCTAGGGGGTCTGTGGGATCTGGGGCTCAGTGTAGGTGTCAGCTCAGGCCACTTCACTAGAGCGAGTCTCCGGGCTTGGCTCAGCACCACGGACAGTAGCCTTCCCGCCCACCCCACACTTGGGACTCCTACCTCTCCTCTGCTGGCGTTTGCAACCAAAGCAAAGTGGACTGGGAAGGGAATCTCGCAGCCGGCACGCGGATGCTGGCCTGTGGAAGGAGTCGGTGTTGATTCACCTCTCGCCTCCCCTAGGGACAGCGACTTCGATCCACCGAGACTTAGGATCTCGGGCTTCTACGGCGGGGCAGGCTTCTCCAACTGGGCGTGTCCCTACTCCAGACGTCGTCTGGGCTACAGAATTTGTTCCACTTCAGTCATGTACACAGCGGCCCGGGCTCCCGTGAGGTCCTCCAGGCGTGGAAAGAGGCGGGAGCTCCGATGGGGCTGGCGATGTCAGAGGTGGAGGGTGGGTAGACGGAGGGACCCCCTTCCGTGGGGCGCGCTCCTGGATCCTGCGGAGCCCCGATGCTGGGCGATTGGGTGATCAAGCCGCCCCTCTCCAGGGCCACCCCCGCCCCTGACTGAATGTGTTGCTAGCCTTGACATGCGCAGGCAGCTCTCTGCCGCTTTGGTCGCTACAGACCCTCCCTCTTGGACACATATTCCCCACCCCTAAACCCACGTGCCCCTCCCAGGGCTGGCGCGCTGAGAAGAGGAGGAGGAGCCCAGCGCAGCGCAAACACCCTCCAACCGAGGTAGCTTCTTGTCTGGCTAGCTGGCTGTCACCTCGGCTTTCTACTGTCTGGGTTTCTCTCTGGGTTCTGGACACACACACAGCTTCCATCTATTCACCCCGCTCCAGGCAACTCCACTCCTGCAGCCTCCCAAATATGCTTGCCTACAGCTCTGGGGAATGGAAGGACATATCTCTTTGAAGCAATGATGTCATCTATAATATTCACAGTACCGGCTAGCTCCTGGCTAGCTTCTCTTCGCCCTCCACCTCATCCCTTTCCCTTTTGCCTCCCCAGCCTTTGAATTGCCTTG
>JADRCD010223538.1:0-10577 GCA_019843815.1 Montemys delectorum
CTCCTCTTGCTCAGCCTCTCTGGGGATGAAGTTCTTTCTGCCAATGCAGCGGTCTGGTAGACTGTATATGGTGCATTTCTATATTTTCTTCTCTGCATCCATTGGAAAACTGTTCATCTATCTTACCAGATGTCCCTGGTCCTGCTGGAGCGGCTGTGACATCAAGCAGCAAGGTGGGAGGCCGGGTGTCTCAGGTTGACTTCTCTCTGGCTTCCCCAGATTGTGCGGATGTTCAGGTTTTCTGAGCTCTCCTGTTTCCTCCGCCATGTCTGCAGTCTGGGGATTCACTTCTTTACCCACAGAGCGATGCTGTCTGCAGAATGAGCTACGTGCTGACCCTGCCTGTCCCTGTTCACCCTTGGATTAGTTCACCCGACCTGTTCCCACCAACATTTTATTATGAAAAGCACTAATCAGAGGAAAGCTGAAATTGAGCCCTCACGCCCACTGCCTTACTTCTATAATTAACGTCTTGCAGTGTTTGCTTTATCACGGAGCTGTCCGCCTCACAGCCCTCTATCCATCTGCTTTTATGATCCGTTTCAACGGAAGCTACAGATATCCACTTCCTGCATCCCTGAAGGCTTCAGACCACACACTATTGACTAGAGTTTAACAATCATAAAAAAAAAATGTGACCAAACAAACCACTTTGTATTCTTATTAGGGTCTGGACACTGATATCACTGGAATCAGTAAATTTGATTTCTTTCATACAGGAACAATACTATCAGAGATGGGACACTGATATCACTGGAATCAGTAAAGTTGACTTCTTTCATACAGGAACAATACTATCAGAGATGGGACACTGGATGAGCCTGAGACTCTCCAGCCTGGTGGGTCCCACTGGATCCAAGTGTTCTGTTGTCTCTCTGGGTGTGTGGCCTTGACTGCCTCACTTCTTTGTCTCGGTTTCCTATCTGTGAAATGGGGGTGACCCCGGCTTCATCAGGCTGTTTGAAGACCCAATGAGTTACTATGTGTGAAGTCCCTGGACTTCCTGAACTGAGCATTTACTCAGGAAAGCCCACTGTTTACATTCAGGTCTTGGCTGAGGAAAGCTGCGGTGCAGAGTGGTAACAGCTGTCTGGAGTGCAGCTGCCTCTCTTCTCAAGAGCCTCACACCCGGAGTTCCATCCCCAGGACCCACATCCTTGAAGACGCGAATGATGTCTACAAGTTACCTTCTGACCTCCAGATGTAAGACGTGGCATGTCGGTCTCCCCTTGAATGAGTAAAAAATATAATAATCATTAAACCTCCCTACATTTTTAGATCTTTATTTTCTTCTAAATTATAGAAATAACAGGCCTGGAGAGATGGATGGGCACTGAAGATCATTTGCTGTTCTTGCGCAGGTTCAATTCCTAGCACCTGCAAGGTGGCCAACTGCCACCTGCAACTGCAGTTCCAGAGATCTGATTCCCTCTTCTGGCCTCTGTGGGCATTGCATGTATGCGGTGCAGGCAAAACACTCATGCATAAAATAAAAACAAGTTAAAAGTATATACAAATAAACATTGTCTAATATGTCCATATGCGGCATATATGGTAGTTATCTTTATCAATGTGTCTAAATACCTGCCAAGGAACATTGTAAGAGACGAATTTAACACGGTTAAAAGTTTGAGGAGGAATACAGTCCAATGTGGTGGCAGGGAAGAGTGAGAGCAGAGCAGGAAAGAACATAGCCCAAGAAGGTTTCAATAACCTCTTGTGGGCAATGGAGCCTGGGGGGCACGCATGGTGCATAGTGTGGGCCTGTGGCTATGCCCCTGAGTCAATGGGAGCTGATCAGTGTGCACCACATTGGGCTTCTGGACTACTCAGTTATGAATGGGATCAGGCAGGGGTTCTGCTCCTATTGTGGAAAGACCATGCAGATACACCCGGAATAGAGAAGGTTGGCATGTGATTCCCGGACTGGGGCTGTTCAGTTCTCTTTATAGGACCAATATAAATAGCCACCACCTTTGAGAGACCATTGCAGCTGGGTCTGCCAATTGTTGACGCTCCCTCACAGAAGGAAGGGCTCTCTGAATCGTGGGACCTTTCCCTGAGTTTCCAGCTGCCCTTTCTACCGGTTGTAGCTGATTCTGCCCTAATTACAATGTGGCCTCGGGGGTCTCAAGGAGGGACTAGAGCAGTGGTTCTCACCCTTCCTAATGGTCAGACCCTTTAATACAGTTCCCCCATGTTACGGTGACTCCCAACCATGAAATGATTTCATTGCTACTTCGTAACTGCAGTTTTACTACCATTATGGATAATGATGTCCATATCTGTGTTTTCTGATGTCTTAGGTGACCCCTGTGAAAGAGTCGTCTGACTCCCGGGTTGAGAACTGCTGGGATGCAGGATGTAGGTAGGGAAGGATGAGCAGAGAGGGACTCTACAGTCATGGACCAGCCATCCTCCTTGCTGGATATAGACCTTCTCCTGTGGCTGCTATGTCATTACCTCATGCTCCGGAAGGAAGCTTGGTAAAATCTTTGATTCCCTGATGGATTCACCTCCCAGTTTGCCACTGACATCTTAGGAGGAGGGAAGATGCTGTTCACAGCTCCCCCAGGTAACACATTTTAATAGCACATTCCCATCATAAAGGCCAAGGTACCCAATGGAACAGTGGTTCTCCACCTGTGGGCTACAACACCCTTTGGGGTATTTGCATATCGGCTATCCTACAGATCAGAAACTTACATTTTTAATTCATAATAGCAAAATTACAGTTATGAAGCAGCAAGGAGAAGGTTTTATGGCCGGGGGAGGGGAGGAGTTCACTACAATATAAGGAACTGTATTAAAAGGTCATGGCCTTAGGAAGGTTGAGAGCCACTGTGCTAGAACATCATTGGAAATAGTGGGACTGGCCATCAGAATGTGCCTGTCACAACCAAAACTGTCAGCAGAGCACACCTGTGCCAGCCAGGCTGGTCAGCACAGTGCCTTTTCTGTTGGCTCCCAGGTTGTTCCTACCCTCAGCTGCCCAAGAGCTCCGTGGGACTCTGTAATGAAAGGCTTGGGTTCTCAGAAGCTTTTCTAGGAGCTCCTGTGAAGAACTGGTGTGGTGGTGGGGAAGGAAGACCATTTTCAAATGTGCAAAAACCTTCTGGCAGGAAGGACCCACAGGAGAGTAGGGAAGAAGGGACATGGGCCTCAAATCATGGAGCGTCTGTGGCCCTGGGAGCAAGAAGAGGCAGGAAGCCTCCACCCAATGAGTGCTGTGGATACCCGGCCATCAATTTCCATCTACTACGGTGGCAAGAGAACGAATGTCGCTTTGAGAAGAAGGCTCGGTTTGTGGCAAGTTGTTGTGGTAGCTAAGGAAAGCTCACCACCTGCTCCCTTAGCCTTCTCCAGGTTTTGGAGTCTGCCTGGGATAAACTACTTGTTCGAACCACTGCTGAGTGCAGTAGGAGGCTCAGTCCCAAGGTCAAGCGGCCAACCCATTATCCTTGCGGTCCATGGAGGGTTTCTAAACGAAAGAGCTTCATACAAAGCGAGCTCACCCATTGCTTTTGAAAGCTCCAGCTCGATCTCATCTTCTAAGGTAAGCGGGAGCTGATTCCGGAAGGTTTCCTTCCTCTCTATCTCTCTACAACAGCCCCGGCTTCCCCAGTTGCTTCAAGCTAGAGGAGTCTCTGCCAGTGCTAAGCAACTTGAAAGACAGCCAGCCTTTGCACAGGAAGAAGAGTAAACGTGATCTACTTATGCACTCCAGGTCAGTGGTACCTGTGAGTATGGGTCACAGGTATGGCTGGTGTAGAGAGAGGTCCCCAGAGTAGCCTCAACCCTTTGCTGGCACCGCAGAAGCACTGATGGCTTGGCACAGGTGATAGGTTGGAGGGGTTCCCTGACCAGAGACATTTTGTTTCATCCCTGACACATTGGCTTCTACCTCTGCAGTAACCAGGGCCTCAGTTAACAGAGCGGCTGCCTAGCACACGTCAAGCCCCGGGTGTGATTCCCTACACCATATAAATCAAGTGTAGTGGTGCAGGCCAATAGTGAAGTGGAGGTAGGAGGATCAGATGTTCAAGTCATCTGGGATGTAGCCAGTTCAAAGCCAACCTGGGCTACATGAGACCATCAAACAAACAAACAAAAACAAACAAACAAGCAGATATCTTCAGCAACCTTAACTTGGGCACATTGAGCTGAGACTCAGGAACATTCCCCCACAGAGCTCCTGCCTTCCTGAGTAAGTTGTAGGATTGTTCTTTGTACTCTCTCTCTGGAGGGAACTTCCCAGTGCAGCCAGTGGTTGCCTTACAATGTAGTGCCATGGCTAGACTATTCAATTTATTAGCGATGCTAATGAGTCCTGCCTCACTCATGGCTCTGGGGAGTGGGGAAAGGTTCAACCAGGCAAGTAAGACATGCCAAGGCCATTACGCCGGAAAAATAAAACAAAGGCAGAAGGAGGCCAATGGTAGCCCCAATGTTCCGCAGCCACTGAGACATCCGATAAAACTGCAGAGAGTTAAGTCCTCTAATATTAGTATCTACACTTTCTACATGTATGGCTACATTTTCATAGTCCTATCTTGTCCGTGGCTTTCAGCTCAGGGGCATCTTCGGCCAGTTAGGATGTCTCAGCTTAATGGTGTTGGTGTGTCTTAGCTCCTTGAGTGTCTCTGCACTCCCCAGAGCTGACTCCACAGAAGGAGGCCCGAGTGTGGCAGGATTCATTATCCTTTTAAATAAACGGAATAACTCAGCGTCCACATAAGCCAGCCAAGCTTGTGTTTTACTATTTGTATATTAAGAATTCTGGGAAGTTGGAGAGACGGCTCAGCAGATAAAATCATCCACACAGCGGCTTACAATTGCTTGGAACTCCAGTTCCAGGAAATCGGACACTTTGGCCTTCATGGTCAAGGCACACACATGATGCACAGGCATACGTGCAGGCAGAACATGCATGCACATAAAATATTAATAAGTAAACCTTTAAAAATGTTTCCAACTTAATGCATTTTGGAAAATGCGAAAACAAAAAAACAAAAAACAAAACAAAACAGAAACCTGTGATTTTTTTTTTTTTAGTTGTTGTTGTTGTCTGCATGCTTTTTATGGCTTTTGTCCCATTTAACTGAGATAGTAATGACCTTCATAGACTTCAGGTGATTTTGGCCTGGACTCATTATGTGGCCCAGGTCAACCCGTGCTTGGGTCCATCTGCCCTGGCATCCTGAGTGCTGGGACCACAGGCATGAACACGCAGTGTATTGGGTTGGAACATAGATTAGTCATGACCCGGCACCGTAAGGCAGCTACTGTCTGCACTGGGAGGTTCCTCTGGAGACAGAGTGCAGAGGGCAACCCTGCAATTTACCCAGTGAGGCAGGAGCTCTGGGGGAATGTTCCCGAGTCCCAGCTCAATGTGCCCAAGTCAAGGTTGCTGAAGGGGTGTGCTTATTTGCTCGTTTGTTTGACAATCTTATGGAGCCCAGGTTGGCTTTGAACTGGCAATGTCAAAGATGCCTTGAACATCTATCTGATTCTCCTGCCCCTACTTCACGATTTGCCTGCATTACTACACCTGGTTTATAATGGTGTGTGTGTGTGGGGGGGTCAAACTCAGGGTTTCATGTGTGCTAGGCAGCCACTTTTTCAACTGAGACACATCTTGGCCCCTGAGGTACATCTTTAAAATTAGCCCAGGTAAAACAGCAGGCAGTTAAATCCCCTAATACTAATATCCACACTGTTTACGTTTATGGCTACATTTTCATATTCCTGTCTTGTCTATGGCACCTTTAGCACAGTGGCGTCTTCGGCCACATTAAGATGTCCCAGTGGCTGCACAATACTGGGGTTGCCACTGGTCTTCTTTTTGTCTCTGTTTCTTTATCTGGCCTAATGATGTTGGCGTGTCTTCCTTCTTTGAACCTCTCTGCACTCCCCCAGAGCTGACTGCACAGAAGGAGCTGAGAATGTGGCAGCCCTGGGGGCAGGGGGGGGGCGGGGAAAGCTACTTGGGGCTTCATCCGCTTTCACTTAATTAGTACAGGTAACATAGCTCGCACGTGAGGCCACTCAACCTGCAGCTGAAGGGATCTATAATTGGAGAACAAAACCATGTCAGCATAGTGGAGGTAGGGTACCAGTGTGGGATAACGACATCGTCGTGATTGTGCCCTTAAGTACTGACTACCCAGGACTAGAACAGGGGCTTTCTTTTGAAGGTTCTGATGGAATGAACCAGCAAGGAATGGTTCTGTCCATCTGGGTACCACAGAGTTTTTTTGTTTTTTGTTTTTAACATTCACAAAGGGCTTGTCTGCCCGCAATCAGCATCAGGCAGTTACAAATGAGTAGCCGAGTTTACACAGTGGAAGGGAAATGCCGTTAATGCTAACAGGCTGATTACAGGGATGATAAGACACTTGGAACGAGAAGGAGGATGTCACATCTCCAGAAACACTGGGCGCATGGTGGTCCACAGCTGAGGGCCATGTAAACAAAAACCATGATGCTTCCAGGATCTGTTCACTTCAGCGCAACCATTAGAGAAAGCCCAATGAACAGTGGACCTGGCCATCATCTGAATTCTCAGAGACAGGGAATTGTAGAATGAATAAGTCCATCTGCTCTGGGGCCTCCACGACACTGACTCCAGAGAATGCATTTCTTCAATGTATGGACTCTCCATCATCCACACCACAGAGCCCCTCTCTAGCCCATTTTGCTGTCTTTAGGAAATCTAGCACACTCTGGAGGATGCTGTGTTCACCAAGCTTTCAGTCTTCTCTGTGCCAGACTTCTTGCCTCTCAGTAAGAGCAAGCCCGGCATGCCTAACGCTGATTTTATTGCACCCTCTGAGACTTAATAATGGAGCTTCCTGCAGGCCCTTGACATGTCCTGAGAGCCAGATTTCCATCCACATTATGTACTAACAACAGCAAACAAATGAATGAGAAAAATCTGCCATGGGAAGGTCATAGGACCAATCCTCTAGGATCAGCTAAATGTTGGGGATTTAAAAAGACGTCTCTCCGGCTCTTCCCCAAGCTGCTGCTGCTGCTGCTTCCGCTTCCTCCTCCTCCTCCTCCTCCTCCTCCTCCTCCTCCTCCTCCCCCCCCTCCCCCTCCCCCTCCTTCTCCTTCTTCTTCTTCATCTTTTTTTTTTTAAGATTTATTTATTATTATAAATAAGTACACTGTAACTGTCTTCAGACACACCAGAAGAGGGCATCCGATCTCATTACAGGTGATTGTAAGCCACCATGTGGTTGCTGGGATTTGAACTCAGGACCTTCGGAAGAGCAGTCAGTGCTCTTAACTGCTGAGCCATCTCACCAGCTCCCTCCCCCCACCCCCCAAGCTTATGATAGGAGGAAAGGAGCAGACTGCACAAAGATACCTCAGAGGTAAGAACAGAAGAACGAACTGGGCAAAGTTATGGTGGGTATTTGATGAGATGGGGCTCTTAAGCGCCCCCTGAATATGGTTGGCTCGCCAAGATGCCGACACGGACTGGTATTTATCTCTTTGTCACTTTTCCCTTCCATTTCCCAACTGTAGTGGCCATCAGCAGTGCCAGTCACATGAAGGATTTGGACTCCCTCATTGCCCTATGGCTTCAGGCCAGTTTTCACCTGGGCATTTGAGGGATGATGTTTGGTCCATGCCTAATGTCCTGGGTGGCTAGGGCCTGCAGGTTTTCCCCGGGAGGTGTAACTTTGAGTGTTACATCCAGGTCAGTCTTGGATGCATTATGACAGCTGGCTGTTTCCTGATCATCCATCTGAATGTATATGCGCTGGAAGAGAGAGGGAGGAGGAAGGGGTAGCATCCCCAAGAGGCCTATGAGCAGCAGGGACAGGTGCTGTTGGACTGATTTACCTCACGTGTGTTTCCAGAAAATTCTGAGGTGCATTCTTGATGCATCCCTAGAGGGCTCTCAGCTGGGTGGAATGTTACTGTCACATTTACTTCCTTCATGCCTCCTTTAGTACTCCCTAGCCCCCAAGCTTGTGCCTTGCTGTCCCTTTACAAACTGAAGGATCAACTTGAAAGCCGCAAAGCCAACATTCTATGTCTTTGGGGGAGAAAATCGAGAGACAGCTTGTCAGCGTCTATCCTCTGAGGGAAATTGTAGTCACATTCTGGAGATCAGCTGTGCCTACTTGCCTGAGCCCACCATAATGAGACCCGTGGACTGTTGATACCCCTCATAAGTGGAGGGCTGAGGAGTGTCACTGGACTCTCACTGAGTAACCAGCCATCTACCAGCCATCTGTACATAACTCTGCTCTAATTACATGTGGCTTCTGTCTAGGGAAGTGGCTAGAATACATAGTTTAGGGAAGATCAGCGGGAAAAGCTTCATCTATGTGCCTATGTCAGCCATTGTCCATGCTGGGTGGAGACTTCCCAGTGTGGTTGCTTTGGGGATCTCCCATATTTCTGCTTGTAGCCCCTCACCCATACTCTGGAAGTAAGTTTAATAAACTCATGGGTTCTCCAGGGTGAACTTGGTGGGATCGTACTTTGGTTTGTGTTTTGTTTTTTTTGTTTTTTTAAGTTTAAAGTTATCTTTATTTAATTTTGAAATTTACCAAAACATATCAATTGTGGTTTGTGGTTTGTGGTTTGTAAGGAGGGGGTAGATGTTGTTCATTCCCACCGTCTGACTGGGGAGGAATTTTCGCGACAGATAGGTTTGCTGAGATTGGGTGCTATATCAGCCATTATCTATGTATGCTTCTACTTCTCTGTCTCTGAGGGGGGAAGGTGACATGCCTTGGCTGCAGAGAAGGGTGCTGGGAGACATCCCCTCCTGCAGTAACAGCCCTCTGGAGCAACTTTAACAGGCTATCACTACACTCCCAGGGTGCTTTTCCTTCAGGGAGCCTGCACCCAGTGGGCTATCAGAATAGGATTGCCAAGGCTCAGTGCCATCATCTAACTGACGAGATCTCTGAGGAGATGCCTGCGGGTCTCAAGTGTTGTCTGTGATGGCAGTCCTGCATGCTGACCTTCAGCCCAGGCTGACTCCTGGCAGCCCTGCATGCTGACCTTCAGCCCAGGCTGACTCCTGGCACAAGCACCTTCTAGACCCTCTTATACACATGAGGCATACCAGCTAGAAGAAACTGATATTCTAGGAAGGGAGATAAAAAAAAAAAAAACAAGAAAGAAACACAACCTTTCAATGTATGCTGTGGACAGGAGGGAAATGGGTGGAGATTGGAGAGAGAGGTTGCTTTCTCATATTAGGGCTAGGGTGCTTTCTGAAAGTGCCATACCCCTGAGAAGCAGCCCCAGACAAATATTATCAGTAAACAGACCACATATTTTCTAGAAATGAACACAGTGGCACCCACATGTTACACAGAGCACAGAGCCAGTCCACAGTCTAGCTAAAAAGATTGTGTTATAGCTGAGTTCACAACACGTGGCTCTCTGCCCAGTAAAACCACATGGGGAGCCTTCAACTGCCAGCACGTATTCAGAGACTTGTTTTTGTCTTAAATTTTATTTCCTTTGTGTGTGGGGTGCTGTGGCATGCGTATGGAGACCAGAGGACAACTTGCTGAAGTCAGTTCTCTCCTTCCCACTGGGTGGGTCCCAGGGACTGAACTCAATTTGTCAGGCTTAGCAGCAAGTGACTTTACCCCAGGAGCCATCTCTCTGGCCCTCATGCAGAGATTTTGATTCAGTTGGGCAACAATAGCCTGAGCCATACAAAGCTATGTTGAGTAACACATGAAAGAGAAATCTCAAAAATTCAAATTGCCAAACACTCAGAATAGCCAGCTTCCTGCTTCAAGCCTGGTTTGTTCTCTCTAGCTTCACATATGGGGACACACACACACACACACACACACACACACACACACACATTGAGCTAGGCTGCTTCTGAGTGATTTTAAAATGTAGTCATGCTCAACTGTTGACACCAAGTCTGCAGAGACACGTCAGGACCAAGTAATTATCCTCTGTTGGCAAAGGAGTTGAGTTCAAAGTTTTATCCTACCCCTCATTGTCATGTTTTATTCATAATAAATAATTTAAAAGTCATTAAAGGAAGGGAAAGTCATTGCAATGATTTGACATAATAAGAAAAAGGAAGTTTTCTGAAACCACTCTAAAGGTTAATAGTTTTTGTTTAACAATAATCAGCCATTATCATAATCAGCATCATTGCTATCTTTTTCAGTATTATCATTTCTAACATCATCACCATCACGGCTATTATCACCACTATCATAACCATCATCATTATTACCACCATGACCATCATGAGCATCATCATGACCATCATCATAAGCATGAGCATCATCATCACCATCATCATGAGCATCATCACGACCATCATCATGAGCATCATCATCACCATCATTATCACCATCATCATGACCATCATCATGATCATCATGATATCATCACCATCATGACCATCATCGCCATCACTACCATAATCATCATCATGACTGTCATCATCACCATCATCATCACTATCATGGCCATTATTACCACTATCATAACCATCATCATTACTACCACCATGACCATCATGAGCATCATCATGACCATCATCATAAGCATGAGCATCATCA
>JADRCD010223539.1:0-38144 GCA_019843815.1 Montemys delectorum
ATACAAGCCCTATGAGTAAGTACAAGTATTAATTCCTTCATATAAGGTTAAAATGAAGAACAAAGAGTGTGCTGGGTTAGAGTAGGGACCTGCCTGAGGATTTACCTAGATCTAGCTCTAGAGATCTTAAGTTTATGTTGTGTTAGTTGCAGTTATTTTGTACTTGCAGTCTGAAGCATCAGGGAGTAGCAGCCTTTAAGGGAGCCTAGAAAGAATCACCAGAAAAGGGGAGCCCATGGAGAAGTTCATGCCAGTGGAAGAGGGCAGACTAGAACCAAACCCAGATGTACAGAAATAGCTGAAAGTTTTACTGGTTGGGTGGGTCGGTGTATGGCAAGAGTAATTTATATTACATGAGCAGTGGAGAAGAAAATTAGTCTTGCTAGAGAATTTGCTCAGGTCCTGAAAAAGCTAATGCAATCCAGACCCCTTGCCTAGGTGCTCTCTGAACGTTATGTCCTCCCACTTATCAGGGACTGACCCATTCTGACACATAGAGCATCAGTGGGTACATACATGATCTATGAGATGTGGGGCTAAGGGTTATCAGCACATAATTACAAAATGTATTTGATCCTATAAAATAAACTAAAAAAATTACACAAAACATTAAATGAAACATGCATTTCAACATTTTAAAGATATGGTGGTCCTCATTTATGGACCTAGCCCTAGGATGGGGAGGATGCTGGAGTTCCAGAGACCTCACTGCTTTTGGAGCCCTGTGATTGCATAGTGAGTGAGGCAAGGCACTCAGAACAGAAACTGCCACACTGTAAATGCTCAATGAACAGTGGTTATACTTTTTTAAACTGTTTATTGAACCTTTTTATACCCTGAAGGCTATTCTAATTGCTTTATATCATTTATCTCAATTAAACCATACAACTCAATGAGCTGAGCACTAACCCTATTCCCAACTCCTTTGCAGAGAAGAAAGACATATCATTAGTAGAGCTGGAACTATGAAGAAAACATCCCGTTTATGCACGCTCATAAGATTTACCATTGCCTCCAACAAAGTCATATGAGAAAAATTTGCAGTGTCACATACAGAGAAACATTAGGTGCTGCTGGCATGATGATTTAATAGGCAAAGTGATTGAAGAACCTACATAAAACGGTACATTTGTAATCTCAGTACTCCTATTGCAAGGTGGAAACAGAAAGAGGAGAAACCCTGGAAGACCATGAATCAGCTATCTTGGCTCAAAGAACAAAAACCAACAGAGAGATCCTGTCTCAAGCAAAGTGAAAGACAAAGATTGATATCAGAGGATATTTTATGACCTCCATTGAAGTACCATAGAACATATGTGCCTACATTCACACATATACAAACATGTAAAACACACAACACAGAGATTAAGTCCCCTCAGTTGCCATCCTCACAGTCCATTTGCATGACTAGGTCACACCCTCAGTGGAGAGGAAGCAGTCACACTAGGCCTAGGTTTTAATAGGTACCTTGCCTTGAGGAACAAGCACAGTGACAGAGACACACAGAGAATGTCCCTTAATGCACCCTTATTACAATGAAGGTAGATGGGAACAATGAACACCATAGAAAGACTAGTGCACTGACAAATGAGAATTAACCCAAATTAAGTGGGAATACACAAATGTTAGTATGGATCAGAATTCCATAGTGATAAACAAGAGCTTGTTGACAGGAGCCTGATATAGCTGTCTTCTGAGAAGCTCTGCCAGAGCCTGAGAGATACATAAGGATCTTTCTAAATATGAATCTCCAGTCTGTTCACAGGGATTCCAAGTTAGTAGGTCTTATTTTAGTCCGTGGGGGTCTCTATTTTATCACCTTTTAGCACAGGATCTCTATAGGCCACACGATGAAAAGCACAGCCATAAATTTTAAAATATCCTTAACTATATGAAGAACCCAGACTCCAGGTGATCTTCCCCCAAGGCCCATCAAACACTAGCAGGGTCACACATTTTACAAACACAACATGGTTAAGAACAGGTGAGGAGGGGACCTCCCATTAGTTTCTCAAAGTTCTCCTGGAAGTTTTAGTTTTTGTCAGAAAGGAAAGTAATTTTTTCACTAATTTATCTTACATCTTAATCTGAGCTTCCTTCCCCTTCTCCTCTCAGTCCCTCCTTTTAACCTCCCTTTTCCTATGCCTTCCTTTCTTTCTCCTCAGAAAAGGGGAGAACCTCCATGGATATCAGCCCTCCTTGGCTTACCAAGCTGTAGTAGGACTGGGTACATCTTCTTCTAATGAGGCTTGATAAGGCCACCCAGTGAGGGAGGGGAAAGGGATCCAAAGGCAGACAACAGAATCTGAGCAGCCCTTGTTGTTGCTATTAGAGGTCCCACATGAGGACAAAGATGTACATCTGTTACCTCTGTGTAGGAGGCCTAATTCTGTACCGTGCACACTCTCTGGTTGGTGATTTAGTTTCTGTGAGCCCCTGTGGGCCCAGGTTAGTTTCTTCTGTAGGTTTTCTTGTGGTGTCTTTGACCTCTTTCAACCCCAAAGAGAAAAGATTTTTAAGACTTGTTTATAAACTGATGCAAATTTCTTTTTTTATACTTAAAGACATTTCAATCCCTGTATTCGTGACAGATTTGTGTCTCTAATGAGTCTCAGACAGAAACTTCAATGAAGTAGAGTCCACAGCTTTCTGCTTGGCTCCACACTCTGTCTCCCAGCTTGGGTCTGTCTCTAGCACATTCACACTTTATCTAAGAATGCAATTTGTTAATTGAGGGCCAGTAGTAGTGTACAGACACTTTACTATTAGGTCATTCACCATGTACAGTGACTAAATCACAAAGAATGTAAATATTTGGAAGTATGATGCTGATTTAGACAGAGTAGATATTTCTCTTTTAGAACTAATAAAAAACAAACCAGCAGCCACAGTGACCCTATCCCCATTATCCCTCAAGGGCTAATCTTTATCTAAATCAATACAATAGAACTAACAAAAGTTATCTGATACATAATTCATTTATCATGAACTCAATTCAGACCAAATAGATGAAACAAGATTATCTATGGTACTGTTAAACCCAGGGACAATTTCTGCAGAGTTTAGCTCTGCCTTAATGGCATTCTGAGTTGCAGATATGTATTTTGTCAGATTTTATTTCAAATATTGTGTCTTCTATCCAATTATTCCACATTACAGCTGACAATTATTCCACATTACATGCTATCCTTCGACCTAGTAATAGGGTATTAAATTGTTTATTCTTTTACGGTAGCTAAGGAATACAAATTATGAAAAGTAATATATAACAAATCTCATGACAATTCTTCATATTGCATATGTCTTGTACTTTAATTACTAACAACTCTAACTTAATCACTTGTTAATAAACTCAATTTTCAACAGGAATATTTTCTATAATAACCATAAAATATTATATCAAGCTAAAATTATATTTGAATAACAGGTATGTTTATTTGAGAAACAATTATAAGATATGGCATTAGTAAGGCCACACTGAAAAGAAAATATATAAGCAATGGAAAGAAAACAGACTGGAAGTGTTAATATGGGTGAATTACATGGCATGCTATACAAATGTTATTATACCTAAAGCCAGGCACATAGGAAACACTCTAGGAAATTCATCAAACCAATTCAGTCAGGGCTGATCCCCTGGTTTGTAAATCAAGAGTGCTATTCTAAGGTAAGGTAATGTCACACATTGTTTCTATATTTAATTAATTTTTGTTTTTTAAAGTTAGCATAAAATCAATGGTTTTCCACTTAGCATTTTTGAACATATAAACCATTATATTTTACTATTTCTATATATCACAGACCTTATCTTAAGAAACACAACATTAAATATATAATAACTTCAGGAACATTATACAACATATTGACTCAAGGAATGTGTCTCTTGTGTCCTATACACTCTAGTGTCAAAAATCTTTCCCATGCTTCACCACTCTCTAACAATAGTTCAGGGCTTTCTTATTAGGTCAGAGTTACCTGTGGTACTCTCCATTTTGGGTAAACCAAAGTTAACTAATTAGAGACCTGAGCTACATCTGTGGAATTTCTTCTTTCATGTGTTGTTCACTAGTGATACTCTAAGGTAGTCACTACCACTATTCACATTAAAGAAATAGGAATTATACAGTTTTTAGAGCATGAGACCATGTTAGCATTCTAGGTAGCAACATATGTTTCTGTTGGAACTGCCATGTGATGTGCCATTTGTTCTACGGTTGTGAAATATAGAGATTTTTTTTTTTTTAAAAATGTTCTTTAAACAAAGCAAAACAAAAACATCAAAGAGAATGACTAGGAGGCAGCTTTGTAGCCAATGAGCATTTGGCTCCTGGAATTTACAAGACACAACAGAAAGTTGACAACTCCCACAACAGAGGCTGCCAACAACTAGTCATGAGATAGAGAAGAGATTGGTGAACTAAAGGTACCAGCAGCCCAAGCAGACCACCCTGGCACTGGGGTACTCATTGACCAGTGGAAAAAAAGACAGCATTTTCAAAAAAATGGTGCTGGTTCAACTGGCAGGCGGCATGTAGAAGAAGGCAAATTGATCCATTCTTATCTCCTTGTATAAAACTCAAGTCCATGTGGATCAAGGACCTCCAAATAAAACCAGATACACTGAAACCAATAGAAAAGGAAGTGGGGAAGAGCCTCTAACACATGGGCACAGGGGAAATTTTCCTGAACAGAAGAACACCAATGGCTTATGCTCTAAGATGAAGAATAGACAAATGGAACCTCATAAAATTGCAAAGATTCTGTAAGACAAAGGACACTGTCAATAGGACAAAACAGCAACCAACAGATTAGGAAAAGATCTTTACCAAACCTTCATCCAATAGAGGGCTAATATCCAATATACACAAAGAACTCAAGAAGTTAGACTATAGAGAAACAAACAACCCTATTAAAAATGAGGTACAGAGCTAAACAAAAGATGTTGGAGCATCTTCTGGATATATGCCCAGGAGTGTTATATCTGGGTCCTCAAGTAGTACTATGTCCAGTTTTCTGAGGAACTGCCAGACTGATTTCCAGTGTGGTTGTACCAGCTTACAATCCCACCAACAATGGAGGAATGTACCTCTTTTTCCACATCCTCTCCAGCATCTGCTGTCACCTGAGTTTTTGATCTTAGCCATTCTGACTGGTGTGAGGTGGGATCTCAGGGTTCTTTTGATTTGCATTTCCCTGATGACTAAGGATGTTGAACATTTCTTTTGGTGCTTCTCAGCCATTCGGTATACAGATGCCAAAACCAGACACTATTGCAGATGCCAAGAACTTGCTGACAGGAGTCTGATATGGCTGTCTCCTGAGAGTCTGTGCCAGAGTCTGACAAATGCAAAAGTAGATGCTCACAGTCAGTCATTGGACTGAGCACAGGGTACCCAATAGAGCTGTTGAAGAAAGGACTGAAGGAACTGTTGCAACCCACAGGAAGAACAACAATATCAATCAACCAGACCCCTCCAGAGCTCCCAGGGACTAAACCATCAACCAAAGAGTACACATAGAGCAATCTATGGCTCCAGCTGTATATGTAGCAGAGGATGGCCTTATGGGACATCAATGGGAGGAAAGGCCTTGGTCCTATGAAAGCTCAATGCCCCAGTGTAGGTGAATGCCAGGGTGGGGAGGCAGGAATGGGTGGGTGGTTGGGGGAACACCCTCATAGAAGCAAAGAGAGGAAGAATGGGATAGTGTGTTTCTGGAGGGGAAACTGGGTAAGGGAATAACATTTGAAATGTAAATAAACAAAATATCCAGTAAAATTGAAAAATAAAAGAAAATGGAAGTAGCTATCTGAAAAAGTGTAAAGAACATTATGTTTAGGACTCTAATACTTCTGGGGTCCACCCATTTTAACATCTTTCCATGCTCTTGATGTAATAGTCACTGTGATCTAGCACTGTTGTTACTATAGACATATCATGTCTAATGAGCACCCTTCCTCCATAATTTAAATCCTGGTTAGATGCTTTAGCGGCTCAGTAGCTTTTTATAAATACCACCTCCTAGCCTCAGTTATAATACTATAAACTACAGAAAGTAGCCACATTTCAATTATCATTGCACTGGTAAATAGTCAATATATTCAGGCCACACAAAATATACACTATGCAAATATCATTGTAACTTATGTTAAATTTCACTAAAGTAGTCCTTATGCTTATGTTGATCTAGAGTCCTGTGCTATGTTTGATCTCAAGCCTTTTCTCAGTGCCTGGTTATACGGTTCTGTAAAAGCTTCTTCTGTCAGACCTGTGCCTGACTTGTAGCATGCATTTGTCAGAGTGATCAGAACATCGCCTTCCATCATTCCAGTTTTCAATCACATCTAACTCACTCTGGGATAAAAATTCAAAAAAATCACAGAGAACCACCGAATAGCCCTCCTGGTCTTCTGAATGGTTTCTAATCTTATCTTCTGAGTATTACCTGTCATTTAAACATCAGCTTAAATATTTGTATTCCTGTGTATAAGCCTTTCTCATAACCAGTATTGCTTTATTTCAGTGTGTGATATTCTTAACTACTGTCCCTTTAAGAAAAATGAATTTGGTTCTCATAATGCCCTTTCTACAATACCATGAGCCCATAGAAGTAGAAATCACATTTTATATATGTTCTTAATTTTTATGTGCAGAGCATATTATTTGATTAGAAAAAAATTGTACTTATAGATAACCTATAGAAAGAAGAAGACTGGGAGAAATTTTAACATTTGTCCAAGGGATTAAGGAAGATATTAGATCCCAAAATCAAAGATTTAAATTTTCACATGAAGCATTGTTGTCCTAAGAGAATATAAATCCAAAAGACATTCATGTCTGCATCCTGGTGTGAGTTTTTCAGCACTTTTGTGTAAGACAATTATGGCTGTTTCTCCAGGGCACTTAAATCCTAATGACACTGATGTACAAAAAGGGAAGGATGTTATGAGTCAGTTTGTCACCAAGTTCAGAAGGATGATTAATAGAAAAACCACCTGAATCAGAAAGTTTATTGTATATTAGAGCCAGTAGTGAATATTCTAAAACAATTGTTAATCTGTATAATTGTACTTTTTCTTTTAATTTCTACTTAGTGTTTATTGTATTTAACATGCAGATACATTATCTTCTAATGATAATTTAGCCAATGCTCACTGATAGATTAATCCTCCTAAATTGTTATAATCAATATTATCATCACCATCATTGTAATTATTGATTTTGTTTTGTTTGATACACAGTTTTAGTATGTAATTCTATAGGTATCAGTCATCTGATCTACCAACCTCTACCTTATAGGTTTTGGGCTTTTAGGTATGTGTCACTGTACTCTGCTTTCCATATAAAAGATCAAATCAGGTTTCCACAAGTGAGTGTTTTGGAGTTACTGGATCAACATTTCCTATATTTCATTTCCTAAGAGAACCCCTCCCAACCAAATCTTGATGTGATATTGTCACAAGTGACATCAATGTGTTCTTACGAGCTTCTCTAGGCTTCACAATTCTTTTTTTTTTTTTTTTCGATTTTTCTAGACAGGTTTTCTCTGAGTAGCCCTGGCTGTCCTGGAACTCACCCTGTAGACCAGGCTGGCCTCGAACTCAGAAATCCGCTTGTCTCTGCCTCCCAAGTGCTGGGATTAAAGCCGTGTGCCACCACCACCCAGCTAAGGCTTCACAATTCTTGAGGGGACATTTAGTGGATGTGGGGAAAGTAGCTGAGAATTATTGTAAAATGAATATGTTTGGCATTGGCTGGAGGACAATATACCAACCTCTCTGGATTATTGAGTTTTTAAAACTGGTTTAATCATATTTTGGATTTAATAAAACTTTTAATTCATATATCAGTTAATCTTTATATAGTTTCAAAATGCCTGATGAGTTTAACACATGCTTAATCAACATATTTATATTGATACATGAATTGCCCTGAATAATTAATATAATATTGTTAACATCTTTGCTATTTAGTATGTACAAATCACTTTTTACCATTTTTATTTGCTCCTTGAGGAAAAAAATGAGACAATTTGTTGAAAAATCAAGTAGCCAAATACGTACTTATATTAATCAGATTTGTATTTATTTTATTAAAGAATTTAAACAAGCTATTAAATGTGGTCATATCTTCATGACACATAAAAGTGGCAGGATTTGCAGCCCCTTAGGACGAACAATGATTACTAACTAGTACCCTCAGAGCTCCCAGGGACCCAACCACCAATCAAGGACTATACATGGTGGGACTGAATGTTCTGGAAGTATGTGTATAGTAGAGGATTGCAAATTCGATCATCAATAGGAGGAAAGGACCTCGGCCTTGTGAAGGTCCTGTGCACCAGTGTAGGGGAATGCCAGGGCCAATAAGTGGGAAAGGGTGGGGTGGCAGGCATGGGGAGGGGGGAGGCAAAAGGAGTTTGTTCTTGTTTTTGTTTGTTTGTTTGTTTTTTGGAGGGGAACCTAGGAAAGGGAAAATTTACATGTAAATAAAGAAAATATCTAATAAAAAAATACCCAATTTTAAAAAAAAAAAAGTGGCAAGATATGGTTATGTAAAACAGAAGATAAGGTATGTTTTTACAATCAGTTCATGAGCATCAAGAGAGGCCTTCACAAACTGATGCCATGCTTGGAAGTTATACCTCGGCTTTGCCACAATCATCATTCAGCATGTTAGAACCTGAGTTATAGGAGCTCCTGTTCATTACCCATAAAAATTCTCACTACCCGCCTACTATACTGCATTCCACAATGTTCCTGGGATCAACTTTCCAAATCTCTGAACCAATGAGAGCAACAATAAATGGAATTTTCAGAGCCATGTCCTGTTTGGCAAGCCCCTCTGAAATTGGTGGATGATTACCACCCTTTGGATATCCCTGGGAATTGTTTATATAGCTTGGTAGCTTTCTGAGCTTCACAAAACACATTTCCTCTTCTACTTGGTCTACCAGAAACATAAATGGATCCCTGTACATTATCTCCACCTATTTGAAACAGAGAACCTAGAATCTATCTGATGTTCTCCAATGACTTCACTATTGTGTGCACTGAAATAAACTCTAGCTTTGTAAAATAACAGGAATTACAGTTTTTTTCTCATAATATGTCTCTTATTTCTGTTTTTTTTTTTTTGTAAACTACGAGAATGAGAGGAAAGGAAGAAGACAAATGAAGTGATACAGAGGTCATATTGCTCTCATTGGATTCTGTAAGGCATATAGGGGAAAGAGAGAGGGTGGAGTTCATGTGGAGAATAAGCCTTCTGTACTGTAACTGCATCTTACTTACATGCTCTCTTGGTCTTCATTACCAAGAACCCTAGTGAGGCAAGCCAATCATAAGATGTATTTCTTGCCCCTAGGATAGAAAGAATCCCTATAATTCTATTTGGTAAATGAGATCTTAGAGCTGCCATTTCCTGACTTTGAAAGTTTGAAATTGGAATATAGAAATGTCATTTGCTGGATATTTTATCACATATTTGCTTATTTTTATACAACTTTGAGATTTAGGAATTGTGTGTGCTAGTACTTTGTCATTATTAGAGTATCTAGTAAGGAGAGAGAAAATGAAATAATACTTATTTTCTTTTCCTTTCTAGAGCCCTGTCGATTTATTGTACTCTTTGATACTTGTTCTTAGGAAGTGAAGTTTACTCATGAACTTGAGATTCATTTGTTAGAGCCAAAGCATAGGGAGAAGCTTATTTTTCTCTCCACAAGTTTAATTTCTTGACTTTTACATGGCTAGTAAAAGTCCTCACAAGTTTATGGTTTTTGCATGTGAGACAGATGAAGAGTCATTCCATCTAAAAAGCACTTAGAATAGAGTTATATATAACCCATAAATAAGCTGAATACAAAGCCGAGTGTGCTCTTATACAGTGCAAAGACGGACAGATACGCTGAAGTTTACTAAATTGGTAATGGCTGTGCACATGTTGGGAGAATGAGTTACAACTCGAACAGATGGCCTAACAGGACAAGTTGAAGAATGAATTTCTGACCTAATGTAGGGGAAAATATATAAAATACTTTCAAGACAGTGTAAACTCTCCTATGGTACTTCAACCATGCTCTTGTTACAGGCAATGAAGGCAACAAATGTCAAAGGTGAATCTAAAGGAAAGCCAAAGCTGGCTGCTCTCAAACTGTGAGTCATTTTAGCTGCTTTTGCTGACAGTTCTGATCATCTGTTTCCAATCCTAGGAACCTGGACAAAATGTATTAGTTGTCAGAATAGATTTAAGGAAGACCAGTCCACAGACACATGATAGAGCATGGAGTGACATGACACCTAAAACTATACTGTGAATTTATGTTCCAATTCATAGAACTACTTTCCACCTTATATCTAAATGACTAATTTGGCCCTAGTGGTCTCTCAATGACAGAATTCCTCATTTTTAACTTAGAAAGTTTCCTAGGAGGTCATCTTCCTGGATCTTTGAAAGTTACTGTCTCCTGGATGTCTCTTAGGAAAGTATCCCATTATTTTTCAGTTTCTCTGATCTTTGAATTGTCTGGTAGCTTGTTAAACATCAATGCACACTAGCTCCCTGGCAAGGTGAATCACCTTATGCTTGAGGTCATATCTCACTACCTAAAAAAGGCATACACAAATATAAACATATTATAGACCTAAAAGGAAAAATCTTTCAACAATCATCGGCTCAAGACCATTAAAAATATTACTTTGTAGTAGTAGTCTTTCAAAACCAGCATAATCATATTAATGAATAGCAAGATAATGTCATTAGCTTATGGTCAGTCCTGTTGATTAGTACAGCCTATAATAGAATGCTATTAAGTACAATAAATATACACTTAAATATGTGAATATTTTACAAATTAAAATGATAGTTCATAAAAATCTTTTACTAGTTATATTTATCTGTATTTTGGGCATGTTGATAGTCATGACTGAAAATGTATTACTTGCTGTAGTTCATCATTAAAAAGTTTGCTTTGGGATAGAGAGATGGCTCAGTGGTTAAGTGTGTCAACTGCTCTATCAGAGATCCTGAGTTCAATTCCCAGCAACTACGTGGTGGCTCACAACCATCTGTAGTGGGATCTGATTCCCTCTTCTACATGGTTTCTAAAGATAAACTTAATGAAACTTCATAATTGTTTACTGAAATAGATTGTACATCAAGCTGAAAAAATATTATAAATGCAACAAACACAATTTGATCTGACAAACCTGTTTATTTATTTTTGTCATGAAAACAAGTTAAAAAAAACCTCAGAATGACTCTGTACGACAAAACAGTGATAATTCAATACACATAATTATGCAGATGATAAAGTCTGAGCTGAGAGGAAGATGTCTGTCTTCTCAGAAGTTAGCTTACCCAACAGCTAGCTGATCAGGAGTATGATTGCTCTGCAGGCAGCTAGCATCCTTAAATTCCTCTGCGGAGCAGATAGCTTGCCTCAGGAGATAGGGTACTGAGTAGATACTTGCCTAGGAGACAGGATGCTCAAAATACAATCTGATGAGAAGATGACACAGCTAAGAAGTAGCTCACCCAGGAGCTCACCTAAACAAAAGATAGTCTTCTCAGTAGCTAGCTTACTAAAGAACTATTAATTGTTTGGGGCTTAACTTATGATGGGACTAGATTAGCATTTGCTTACTCAGAAACTAGCCTACTCAGGTACTGGCAGACTCAGGAGTTAGTGCTCAGGTGCACTGGAAAATGGCAAAATGTAGAGACTATAGATAAAGAGCTTGTTTGTGTGACTGCTATATCTGTTATTATTCCAAGATCAGTGACTTGAGTTGAGGTATTTTTTATACATATTATGTTATTTTAATGGGGCATCTAGAGAAGAAAATACAAGGATACATTTACTCTAAGGTGCCCTTTGTGTTTTGTCACATCACTCTAGCCTGTACCCTGCTCAGGAGGAAGAATTCTAAAGTATGCCTTATATGTGAGAGGAATTGCCCAGATGTAAGTGTTGAAGGCTCAAGTATAACCCTCCAACCTTAGAAAGAGATTCATTTTTTAAAATCTAATTTAAAGAACTTCTTTAGTGCCTTGCTCTGCATGAATTTGTTCTGCCTGAATCTGCAGTGAATTGACAAGACAAAGAACCATAGTAGACCTATTTGTTATGAAGTGTTTGTTCAGAAAGTGGGGGAAAGTAGTCAGATGCAACCTGCAAGCTTTCAGCATTAAATTCCAGCATTTTGTTAAGGCACTCTCAGAAACACAGGGATAAACTGAAAAGTATTTAAATACTGATAAGAAAAATGAAAGACTTGATTCATGAGACAAGGTTTAAAATGATAAATACCTATTCCTAGGCTAAGGAATCTCCAGGGAACATGATATGAATCTACAAATATTGAGAGAATGTGAATATAGATAGTACAGAGGATTTCTTAAAGTGTAACAAGATAAAACTTGTCTAAAGAAAATGTTCAACTGCAAAAAATGCCAAGAAGATTTTGGCAACAGGTTTCAGAGGATGAAGGGAAGGAGTCAGAGGGAAAGAAAGAAGAAATGAAGGAAGAAGAGGCAGATGGAAAGAAAGGGGAAGCATCAAAGAAGACTAAAATTGAAAATATACGAGGAAGAAAAGGATTGGAAGAAGACAGGAGAAAGAATGAAGGAAGACAATTTGCCAGGTCTAGAGATACAGATGGGTAACTCCAGCTACCCAGAAAGCCAAAGCAGGAAGATAGTAAATTCAGGGTCAATTGGACTACAGGAAGAATGTAAGTTGGGGCAACTTAGTGAGACTCTGCTTTAAAACTAAAGAGGGGCTTGGTGAAATAATGTCATGGCCTCATTCTTACTTAGATTTCTCTGTCAAGTGTAGCAACAAGATATAGTATTTCTAAAAAAAAAAAAAGTCTGCTAAACATAGTTTGTAGAAAAGTAGTCCTAGACGACAGTTTAAAAGCACTGCATATGATGCAAGCAGCTGGCAGCTGTAGTTGATGTAGTTGATGAGGTTAACTGGAATTTACAAAGGAAACAAACAAATAAATAAAGGAGGGGAAGAAGGAAAAGAGAAAAGTAAAAAAGGAAAATGCAGGAAGGAAGAGGATAATAATATTTTCTCATTGTATTGAGGAGATAGAAGACATATTATTTCTGGAAGTTCTCAGGCATAATAAAATTTCCCTAAGAATCTGAGCCAGGAAAGGAGATGGCATCAAGAGCCTATCTTAGGGCACAACCTGTAACTAAATCAGTAGGTGACAGTAATGGGAAGGTGAAGTGGCTGAGCATAGCCATTTCTGCTATTAAATCTGAGGCCTGGGTATTGGCTACTGGCCAACCTTTAGGGAGCCTGCTATCTATAACAGTGACTGTAATTGAAAGTGAATTATAATGTTGGCCTAGTACACATTTTTCCATTAAAAAATTCCCATAGTATAAGGCTAACTGAACAACAACCTAAAGGCACATCGTCTCCTTTTCCCTCTCCCACCAAGTTTCCCCCTCCCTCTGCCTCCCGGGATTATTTTCTCGCCCTTTATAAGTGGGATTGAAGCATCCTCACTTGGATCTTCCTTTTTGTTAAACTTCATGTGGTCTGTGAATTGTATCATGTTTATTTTGTACTCTTTGGTTAATATTCACTTATCTGTGAGTACGTACCATGCATGTCTTAAGCTCAGAGTAGACCTGGGAAAAAGAATGGAAACAAGCAGCTGTGGGGGTTAGGGGTGTGGGCAGGGAGAGCAATCTCTAGAAAGTACCAGAGGCTCCCAGGACTCAGTGAGGGCGACCTTAGCAGAAATATCCAACAGTAGGGAGATGGAACCTGAAGAGACTAGCTCCCGTAGAGAAACAGTGCCCCCGGTGGAGGGATGGGCTCACTCACCTACTTTCAAATCTTTTTATTCAGCATTGTTGAAGTCTAAAAGAAATGCAAAGGCAAAAATGGAGCAGATACTAAAGGAAAGGCTGTCCAGAGACCAGCCCAACTTGGGATCTATCCCAAGGGGAGACGCCAAACCCTGACACTATTACTGACCCAATGTTATTCTTGTAGACAGGAGTCTAGCATGGCTGTCCTCTGAGTAGTTCTACCAGTAGCTGAGACAGATGCAGATACTTACATATAACCATCGGACAGAGGTCAGGGACCCTTATGGAAGAGTTGACACAAGGATTGAAGATGCTGAAGGGAATGGCAGTCCAATCAACTAATCTGGACCTCTTGGAACTAGCAGAGACTGGACCACCAATCAAACAGCCTTAGTCCCTGACCCCTGGCACATATGTAGCAGAGGGCTGCCTTGACAGGCCTCAGTGGAATAGGATGTGCCTGATCCTGTAGAGACCTGGTGCCCCAGGGAAGAGGATGCTGAGGGGGAAGTAAGGTGGAGGTGGATGTGTGTGGCATCATCCTTCTCAGAGGCAAGGGGAAGGGAGATGAGGTGAAGAACTTTGAGAGAGGGGACCAGAAAGGGAGACAGCATTTGGAATTCAAATAAATAAAATAACTTAATAAAAGGAAAAAATCAATAAAATTAAAATTATACAAGAATAGAATAGATTTTGATAGCTATGCAACTGGAAGACTAGTGGAAGGTTATGATGGCTGTGATAACTTTGATGAGGATGTCTTGTGGATATCCAAATAGATAACCAAACCCTCACATCTTCTCAGCTGTACTAAAATGAATACAGATGCCAAACTCCCTTTGCAAACAGGAATTTACCATCACCACCACCACACTGCCCAGGCTCCTTCTTCACAGTAGAGGGAACTTATTAAAAAAACAGGGTATTCAGATACTGTATCCTGAAGCATACCTTCTAGTTTAGGCCAGAATATGTAATTACCGAAGAGCTGTTATTAACATTTCATAAACCATCTATTGGATCATTTAGGTGCTTAACACTGTTCAAGAGCGGTTACATTTGAGAAATGGATCCTAATTACAACAGCTGCATCAAAGAAGGATCAGTGCAGTGATTAGGAGTGAGGATCGTTTCTTTAAAATGCACAGTTGTAGACGTGCATGAATGGATAATGCTGAGTACTTCACAAGACCTGTTCATCAGAATGAACCTTAGAGTCTCGGGACTCTAACTGTAACATATTCTTTGAAAACAATGAGTGTAGGAAACCAGGAAGAAACAAAGCTGTGATAAAACACCCCATAGAAAGCAGCTTAGGTAACAGGTTTATTTCAGCTAACAATTCCATATTATAGTCAATCACTGTGGAGAAGTCAAGGCAGGAAGTTCAAGCAGCTAATCATATCGCATGCACACTTCGGGTCAGAGAGAAATGTGTACAATTTCTTGCTTGCTTGCATGTATTCATGCTTTTTACTTTTTATTCAATTCAGGACACTTCTGGCTGGGTAATAGTGCTGAGCACAGTGAGCCTACTCTTCCCATATCAGTCAACACAATTAAGACAGTCCTCTACAGACATGCACACAGGGTAAACATTCTTGTTAGAAGTCTCGTCCCCAATGACTTAGGTTATGCCAGGTTGACAGGTAATGCTAACCATCACTATCACTGATAACATTTGTGCTACAGAGTTCTGGCTATATAGGTTCCGGGAATTAAACAGTTAAAGTATGTGTTACCCTACAGAAATAAACAAGAGGAATGAGTGATGTCATTCATTTCTTTCCAGTTTACAAGGTTAAGAAAGCTTAAAGTATAAATCTTCTTGAAGAGAAAATGAGGAATAACTTCACATTTAATCATAGGCATTTAATTGAAGTCTCATAAAACATTCCACACGAACAGTTTTCAACAAAAAAAATTTGATGTCCTTAAAGAATAACGAGATTTATATCTTCCTCTTCAGATGTAATCAGAGTTGTCATTGAACTTGGCCATTCTTGCCTCAGAATGGCAACTCTTTGCAAATGAATCTCAGAGAAATATAGCACCGCAGCTTCCCCAGCATCCCCACTTCTCCACATTGTTTGAGCTGTATTTTGAAACTAGCTCATCTTTTCCCAGCCATACTTCACTTAGCTAGTACCTCTGAAACTCTCAAGGGTTGATGTGGGAAGTGACACGGGTGCCTTCAGTATTAAACATGAACCAGGCAACTGTGATTCAATAGATTAAACAGATTCCTCTGTGTCATCTGTATTCATGTTTCCCACCTCTAGATATCTCGTCCTAACTCACACAGAAAGCACCGTACTATCTCCTTTTCTAGTTGAGCTTCTCATTTCACTCTCAACTCTGAAAACCAGCTGCTTCTTGCCCTGTATCCTTGCATTAGTGTGTTTCTATTGATCAGCTCAGGCCTGGATCATTGCAGAGAAAGTTGTTCTAATGTTCATTTCCTTCAGGAGACGCTGATTTAGAATAGGAGTCCTATACTGGAGTTTTGCTTATGCAATAGAATTTATTAAGTTTCAACTTCTAAGGAAAGAAAATAGAAGATGGACTTCTTCAACATGGATTTTATATCATGAACAAATACAAACTTGCAAGTAGCAGAGGACTGCCTTGTCTGGCCTCAGTGGGACAGGAAGCCTAATCCTATAGAAACTTGATGCCACAGAGAAGGGGTATGCTGGCATGGGTAAGGTAGGGGTAGGTGTGTGAATGGAAAACACCTCTCAGAAGCGAAAGATAGGTGGGATGGGGAGAAGAACCTGGGGAGAGGAAACCAGGAAGGGAGGCAAAATTTGGAATATAAATACATAAAATAATTTAATAAAAATAAAATAAAAAGTATTAATCTTGTATATTACTAAAATGGATAAATCCAAAAGACTCTGATTATTTACTGTTACAAGAATGAAACTTCCTCTATCATTTACCTTGGACAATTCATCTAAAGTGTTTTCATGATAATGATTCCATGTTATGTCTCTGGCTCAGATGTTCCTTCACTCCAAATGGCTCACCCTTCACAATACTAGTCTTTTCTCCTACAAGATCTCGGAAATATCTCAATTATGGTATATCCTAAAGAGATCTATCATTTTTATTCTGAAATTTGTGCTCTTCTTGACTATAAGGGCTCATTCTAAGATCTTTATCCATTTGTCAGGCATAATAGTGATTTTTACATGGGCACAATTCTTTGCTGTCTTGTAACCATCTTGGCAGGAGAAAAGATGTTTATGTAGACACAAGTTTGACCTCCATTGTGGTTATCAGTAAACTAAGGATCACAAGGAACTAGATTTTTCCCCATGCCAGGAAAAGGAAAGGCTTTGTCCCTGGTTTCAATAGCACCCTTCAAAGAGGGTGAAATGTTTCCTGAAAGAAAAGTTCACATCGTTTTGATATCATTTAAGAGGGACTGGAGCTAATATAATGATGAGCAGGAAGGATGATGTCCTGTCCAGGATGACTTGTTTAAGCATGCCTTTCCTTTCTTTTTATGCTTAAACCACATGTCACTGGCCAGATAACTGCTGACAGCAGGCGTATGTGTGTGGAGTGGGGTGGGCTTTATTTGTTCCTATTCTCAATGTAGGCACACTGAATAAATGCTTTTTTCCCTTTGCTTTTCTTTGTACTTGTCTCTTACTGAGCATAGCTTGTTAGTACTGTAAGGGCCCAGGCTTTGATCCTAACAAGCTCTGGTAGCATTTTCTCTGGACTCATACCACACTTTACAAAGCATGCTGAGTTTTCATCCAAAACATGACAGACTCTTCTCCAGCCCCTCTATAGTGTTTCATCAGGGGAGTTCCCTATTTCTTCCTGTTTGATACTGCCATTTCTTTTTATGTCTTTTCACCATGTTCTGCCTCAATTCAAAAGGTTCTTATGAACTTATATTGTGTCATTCCCTTAAATGACCCAATGACTTCATATTCTTTTTAGGATAAAATCCAAATTTACTATGGCTTAATCAAGCCTTGTGAAGGTTTTGTGTCCCAGTGTAGGGGAATGCCAGGGCTAATAAGTGGGAAAGGGTGTGGTGGCAGGCATGGGGAGGGGGGAGGCAACAGGGGTTTGTTTTTGTTGTTTTTGTTTGTTTGTTTGTTTGTTGGAGGGGAAACTGGGAAAGGAGAAATTTACATGTAAATAAAGAAAATATCTTTAAAAAAAAAAAAAAGAGTTGTCTGACCAACACTTCCAGCAATGCTTAGTCTCAATGATTTTCTTTAAGGTCCTCTAAAATATATTTTTAACCTTCTTAGAACTCATGTACCTGATTGTCCTTTCTCCAGAATTTTGTTCTTCTCCATTGTTGCTGAGTTGGTTCCTTCACAGAATTTCTGTCTTTGTCCAAATGTTACCTCTATAGAGAAATCTCCCCTGATTGGACTAGTTAACACAATGGTCCCTAACTCTGATAGAAACAGTTAATTTTTCAGTTATGCTGTCACCACCTTGATTGCATCTTTATGCAAATGGCTTCTTTAATAATGATTCCTTGAGGCTACAGAGAAAAACCATTCTCTTTAGAGAGTGCTTAGCCAGCAAGCCTGAGGACCAGCCTATATTAAAAATTGGGTATGATGATAGAGTTTTGTAATCCCAGTTTTGGGGAGACAGGGACACAAGGATCCATGACCACTAACCAGCATTGCCTAATCAGAAAGATGTAGATCCCAATGAAAGACTATGCCTCCAAAACAATATGGATTGCCATCCTGAGAAGCAGTGTCTTAGCCTGATCTGTGTCCTCTACACATACACAGACACAGACAGTCAGTCAGACAGACAGACAGACAGACAGACAGATAGATACACACATACATACATGCACACACATAAGCATGCCTGCATAGATGAACACTCCCCATACACATATACAATACAATATAATAATAATGTTTGGTCTCATATTTTTGTTTACATTTATTTTTATTTTTATATTTATTTTATTTCTCATTTATTTTTAATATGTAACAAAAATACTATTTAGCTAAAGTCACTGTTCCCCTTAATCACAATTTTACCATTTTGAAGAAAACATAAAAGTATATATAATGATCCACAAAACATTGAGTGATTAAAATAAATAAGCTTATGGGGCCTTGATTGGAGTTGTACTCTCTTCACAGAAGCAGATCTCCACTTTGATATGTCTTTTATGTTGACATTGGTAAGTTAAGGTATGTGGTTTTATTCCATTTAACCAATACAGAAGTCAAGTTCTCCACTGCATAGAGCAATTGTATAGTCTAACTTGCAATCATGACTCTCGGTGCCTTATTTTCTTCCACTATTTTATCAAAACCAAAATTTAATATATTTATATTTATGCTATATTATAATTTAATATTTGTAAGTGTTGTGGCAATTCCATTGTGATTTTTTCCTATCTGAAAGATTAAAAAGAAAGAAAAGAGAACTGATGATACATCCTGGAGTGTTCTTTTGTAAGATAGAAGGAAAATGAACAGCAGAATCCATCAATACAAATCTCCTGCATAAACCTGCCACAGTAAATTAAAGATGTGTTATGGAGAGAGAATAGATGCTCTGGTGTAAGACTTATGGCTGGTGGCCAAAAGGCAATTGTCTACTGTTCCTTAATAACTCAGTCCAAAAATCATGGGCATTTTATGCCACAATTTATCATATCACTGTAGAGATAAATTACAAGAAATAATAAAGGCTTTATTTTCCTAAATGTACTAAAACTGTTATAGGAGGAGTTCTTAATCTAAGAGCCCCCAATCACTCCCTGCTGCACAGCTTCTTCAAGAAAGCTTCCAATGCAAGCCTTCATCATTGTTTTTTATCAGTTTCACATCCGTCTTAAGCATGTAGCAAGCAAGCAATGTCCTTGTGGTTGAGAGATTAGGGCCAGAAACCAGGGTTCAAGCCTCCCCTCAGCTTTGTGGATGCTGTGTGGTCCTGAATACATTGCTCAACGACTTAGTAATGAAAATTAGATAGTGATGTGTCTTCTAGAGTTGTGAGGAGGAAGAAAAAGGTATGCAATATTAAAGGCAAGTGTCTGTGTGGCTTTAGAGCGTTGCTCCAGTTCAGGATTTTACCCTAAAATCTCTGCATAACAATAAAATGAATGTGTGATATTTGTGGATTCAGGGATAACTTTCTCGTAAGCAATACATGTCTCTCATTATAGATCATTAGAAACTACTGATAATTAGCTCACACAGTGAAATAGTGAGGAGCACACCACTGTTTTCCTCTCTACTCCTTCTCTCTGAAATTCTTTTGTGACCTTGTGAGGGAACAGCTCCCTTTACACTGTGTTTTCTTTACTCAGGAACAGAAGGTTTTGCTAGATGTTCTTTGTACTTTCTTTCACCTTCAGAAGCTTACAGTATCCTTAGAAACTGAAAGATGAATAAACAAAAAAAAATCCCTTACCTCCAGCATTTTCTGGACATAACACCATTGGAAGCCAGGATAAGTCACAGAAACCATGAAACAGAATGCACTTGGACACTGCTGCCATTCTCTTTTAGTTTTGGAGTTTTACTTGCACGTTGCCATGCATCTCTGGTCCTATTTGCTTGAGGCCATCCTTTCATTCAGAGTTAACTGGGCATAAAACACATATTAGTGGTGCTAACTGAAGGAGACTGGTTTGAGAAACATTCAAAAAGTGTAAGTCCGAATGACTGCTATTACATTGTCAATGGTCCTCTTAGCGTGTTACTTCCCTTATGCTTTATTCAGACATTGCATAGAATATATGTGGGTATTTGCTTTGGAATGACTCTATGTACTAGTGTATTTCTGAGGTTATACATTTAAAATAGAGCAGACAGGAGGAAAATAAAGTGCTGGATATACAAAGTGTTGGATATACCCAAAACAGTTACGAAGCTTACCACTGATGCCAGGCCAATGATGTGTATCTCTCTGTAATGAACTGCACACCCAACATGTGACTAAAGAGGCACTAGCATGTTCATATACCTAGGGATCTCAATCCCGAGCAAATATTTAAATTTCTCTGTATTTTATGTTATCCTGAATTATAGTAACACTGTTTCACATACTTCAACATTTACATAGATAGTATTATAGTATATGTATTACTGAGCAATTTGCTATGATAATCCAACACTATAACTGGAGGATTTCTCAACATATGAGTTATACTTCAATATTTACACAGTATAATATTAAATTTTTAATGAGACATAACTATTTTCTCTTACTGTTATATTTTTGAAGTGATATGAGCATTTTATGACTATAAATATACTAGTTATAAATATTGCTGTTGCTCATTCTTTATGTCTTTTGTGTGCCTAAAAGGAAATTCTATGGGGTAGAATAGAATCTCTAGATTGTAAAAATTGAGCAACTTTATCTTTCTTGATTGTTATAAAATTATATACAAAAGGGTTAAAGCTTTACAAGATGGAAAATACATATTTTTCACATCCCTCCTAAAGCTTAGTATTTTTAGATACGTTAACTTTTTCTTGTAAAAATTTTTTAAAGAATTACCAATAAAAACAGTCATTGACACTTGCTCTGCATATACCTCTGTGCATGGTTTTGTATGGAGTGTGAAGTGAGGTGCATGTATTGAAAATACTGTGGAAGTGAAAAAAGCTAGCAGCCTCATTCCTGCTGTTGAAGAAAACCGGGACAAAACATTTAACCATTTAACCCAAGCTTAAGTTTCTTTAATATTATAAAGGCAAAGCAAGAAAATTACTCATGATCTTTTCACCTTCAATAATATCTGTGCAATTATACTTCATCAGAGCTGACAAACCAGTACAAGATGCTACATGCATATATGACAATTTAGAAAAAGACAAGAAGGAAGACATTGGGAGAATACCGCATGATACAGAAACCAAACAAAGGGGTGGCAAACATTGGAGAGACTTCATAAAAGCAACCGAGATATACGTCACCAGGATGATATGCAGAGAACTTTTAAGAATGTATAGAGCAAAGGAAATTCCTAAACAGAGAAATGGAAGGAGGGTGAGAAAGAGGGAGAGAGAAAGATAAAGAGCAATGTTGAGTCACAAAACAGAGTGAAGAAAGGTAATGTAGACAGGAAGACAGAGTGTGGTGTGAGTGTCTCATAGGGTGTTAAGTGCCAAGTGGTGGGAGTTGAGGTCTGGTATGCTGTGTTCCGATTTCATCAAAGTATAATAAATCTTCATCATTTTGTTGATAATTTTATTTTTAAAAACTCCTAAGAGCAATTTGAAATCAAATCTGCTCAAATTTTGAATCCAGGCAGATGGTCATTTTACCTCCACTTCTAAATAAAGCTGTAACATGAATATCTATCTGTAAGGATTGGAGGCTGACTGCTGACATTGTTCCACTAGGGTCCTCAAGGTTTGAAGGTTGAGAGAAGCATTTAAGTGAGAAAGTAGACTACTGAGGTGGCACCATTGAATACACACACTTCTCTATATCTATGAATTTTATTGCAAAGGTTTTAAAAATTAATTATTTTACAATTATAACAAGATAGAAAAGTCTGAGAATTAAGATAGAAATTTAATACTGCCACATGAAACTTAAAGGTTAAAAAAATATTCTAGAGAGAACAAAAGTGTAATCCGTTCTAATGAGCTTTATATAATGTTTATGCTAGAGTGCTTAATGGTTTCAGTTTTAAAAATGCTTAATATATCTTATTTTTGAATGACTAAACTATTTCATTGTTGCTTGAGAACATAAATATAAGCAGACAAAGCCCTCTGAATAACAAGGGCTCCAATCTTCATTTTTTCATTAGGTACAATAGTATTTACTTTTATAATATTAGGTAATTGTATATTATTTGCTTGTATAAATTCTTTAATGTTACTTTACTAGCATTAGCATTGGCATTTAGCTATGTTAAATTGCTTTGTATTTCTATCACTATTATTTTTCTTATACGAAGAAATAGGCATCACACAACTTAAAAAAGACTCTAAAGTATCGCTCTAAAGCCCCGTAAGCTTATATTTTTGCCCACCATTCTTGACATGTAGTTTCTATCCCTGGCTTGGAGATAATTACCTTGCACTAGGTAGACAGTATTTTAGAATTAGAGGCAAAACCAAAAGGCAAACCTATTCTCTCTCACTTGCTCTCTTTCTCTCACTCTCTGTTTATATGTCTCTGTATGTGTGTGTCTATGAGTCTATAATGCAATTTTTACTGATAAAATGTTAATGTGACAGTAAAATGAGACGTTTAATGTCAGAATTCTACACAACAAATAGTTACCTAAGGCCTACTGTGCCAAACTAAGAGATATTGTGATACTTTATTCTGTGGAAGCCTCTGAGGTCTTTTGAAGAGTGGAAAAGATGAGTATTGCTCCCCTCAACAAAACAACCATCATGTTAGCAAGGAAGACATAAAATTATAAGTTTTATGAAAGTGTTTCGCTTTGTATTACTGAAGAGTTACTTCAAGGATGATAGAGTCAGCATATGGTAGTCACTGTATAACTTTTCCAATAAGGGATAGATTTATAAATAATTGCTAATGTTATATCAATCACCCATGCTCTGTATCAAATGTCATATACACAAACACTTCTCTGATTCTGAAAGCCAGACCTTTTATCATCTAATAGATTAAAGTAGATTAAACAGCATAATCTGGTTAAGAGTAAAAGATTTTGTTGGAAGCATATAGACCCATGAAATCTATAGGAAAGCCATTGAGAGAGGCTTGAGAAAGCAGAGACCAAAGAAAATATTAAGGAATAACATCACCTTGTTTCTTGAGCTCTGTGTACTACAGCAGGGAATAAGTACCTACTTCCCATTGGGTTTCACAGGCCCTCTTCCACACGAAAGAAGAGTATCTGACTGGTAGGCAGAACACAGTTTCAATCAGCAACAGCTCCAGACACACAGAAGTGGTTGACTTTGTTCATTTGACAGTCTGCTGCTTCATTGTTATCCTGTTCTGGAAGAGGCTATTCTTTCACCTAATGTTGCTAAGTGACAGTCATGATGAGGAAGAGCAAAATTAATTCAGAGTAAATAGTGTGAATTGATAGAGAAACAGGAATGCATAGTCCTAATTCATAGGTTGACAGGGAGAAAAATGTCTTAGCCCGCACACGGGATATGAGAAGGGTAATGTTAGTAAGGCATCCAGGATAGGAACAGACAGAGAGCAAAGAGTTCAGAGAGTTAGAGAGGCAGAAGAAAGAGGAATGACAACGGAGATGCGTTTATCAGTCTGTGTTGGATTGGTGTTCCTATGAAAAGTGATGGGAAAACAATGCAAAGCAGGCTTGGGGAGGAAGATAAGGCCCTTTGAAGTTTATTGGCTTTGATATAACAATAGAATATTTCTGAAGAAATACGTGGAATTTGAATTGCATTGCTATTACTCCTGAGAGCACAGGGTTGGAGTCATAGAAAGGCATTTGCCATTTATCATAAAATCTTGTATCTTCCTCTAGACTTATCTGATTCACTTCTCCATCAATCATTGAAACATTTTAAGTAGGTCTAGTTCAGCGTGGTTTATCTAGACTTTTCTGTGAGATTATTTCATAAGGCATTTAAAATTATCAACACTCTACACAGTGTTATTTTTAGTTTGTTTTTAATCTTTAAAATCATTTGTAAGTATGTGTACCTATTTGTAGAGGGAATATGTACACATGAGAGCTGATGTCCTTGAGTATAGAGGGTTCAGATACCCTAGAATCAAAGATGCGAGTCGAAGGTAGTTATGAAGTGCCAGAGCTGGTGCTAGAAACCAAACTCTGGTCTTATATAAAAGCAGCACATGTAAAAGGCAGTACCAGGAATCCATCTCTCTAGCTCACACTGCTATTAAAGAGAAAATGCTCTTATAGAAATGACATCCTTTTCTATTTTTGATTTACTAATAAATCATAAGGATATTTTGATCAACTTTTTCCCCTTTCTCAGTAATCTATGGGGAAATTTTTGGATATGTGTAAACATAATAAAATGTGCTTTAAGTATATGTCTTCTTAAAAGATCTATGGCCAGCTAAAAGTTTCTGAGACCTGTTATCTCAATTGTTGTCAGATAGTTCTTAATGAGTTTCTTCTTTAAAAATAGCCCATTTACATCTCAAAAATCTTATCAGTACTAACCAGATTACTCCTAATTGTTCTTTTAGGACTGATTTCAGATAAATTATTTGAAGCCATCTGTTATTTCAATTCAAATTTGTTGCACTTGAAAGAACAAACTTTGGCTTCAATTATCTTTGATTTATTCTGATAGCTGTAGAATGATAACCTGACAGATTCTTCTGCACAGCAGTTACAGTATAGTGCAAGTTCAGCTCATACCTGGAACTGTGGCTCAAACACATATCCATAAAGTAATATACAAACTGAACTTGTGTATATATGTATTTATTAACATGAACATACACAGACACATATACTCAAAGCATGTATGTAACAGCATTATAGCAAAAGGATGTCATGAATTTAAAAGAGAACAAGGCTGAGTGCATGGGAGGCTATAGAGGGAGTAAATGATAACATAATTGTAATATCGACAAAATTATGAAATTATTTAAACAATAAATCTCTTCTACTGGTATCTAGAGATCAAGATTTAAAACTATGCCTGAATGCTTGTGACAGACAAGTACAACTTCCACCAAGATAAGATTAGAGCAAAAGTCTAATCCTTAGGAGAAGCAATCTCTGTTTTACATGCAAGGTCTCAAATGTACAAAGGTCCTGCCCAACATAAAGCTCAGTGACCCAATATGTGTATGGGAATGGAAGTCTTTACATAAAGATGGAAAGTTCTCTTCATTTCATTTCTCTCACTGTAAAAATACTCTGAAGAAAGCAAGTTATGCAATGAAATTCCTGTAATTCAAAGTTAAAGTCCACCATCATGGAAAAGTCAAGACAAGATTGAAAACTGTCAGTGACATGACATACACAGTCAAGAGCAGAAAGAAAAATGAATGCATGCTTGCTTATGTCAGACTGAGAATTTTATTTTTACAAAATTCAAAATCCTCTATGTTGGTTGATTCTTTTAAAATTATTTTTATTAGATATTTTATTTACATGTCATATAATATCTCCTTTCCCAGTTTCCCCTCTGAAAAAAAGAAAAATAAAAACAAAAAAACCCTATTCCCTCCCCCCCCCCGCTCACCAACCCACCCTCTCCCACTTCCTGGCCCTGGCATTCCCTTACACTGGGGCATAGAACCTTCACAGGGCCAAGGGCCTCTACTGCCCTTGATGAGCTACTAGGCCATCCTCTGCTACATATGCTGCTGGAGCCATTAGTCCCTCCATGTGTACTCTTTGGTTGGTGGTTTAGTCCTTAGGGGCTCTGAGGGTACTACTTAGTTCATATTGTTGTTCGTCCTAAGGGGCTATAAACCCTTCAGCTCCTTGGGTCTTTTTGTTGATTCTTTATACATCAGTTAAAGCAGTCCTCAACAGAAATGCCTTGAGGCCAACACAATGTATACAATCCTTCATTGAAGCATTCCTCCAAGACGATTCTAGATTATGTCAACTTAAAGTTCACCAAGGAAGACTCATACTGGTTCATCAGGCCTACATCAACATGTACAGTTCTACATATTACACCATATGTATTATATGTTTATCCTATAAATTATAACAGGAAAATAGAGTCAGAGATCAGAGTAATACAGCTATGGTCCAAGAAGAGATAAAGATTGTCAACAACCATAATAATCTATGAAGAGGAAGTCCTTCCCAAGATATTTTGGAAAAACATGTTGCTGTGACACATAACTGTGAGGTAATAATCTAATTGGTGAGATCTATCCAACTTGTAATACCAGTCTAGGAAACTAATCTAGACACTAAATGATATATTAATATTATACCTTATTTTATATATAAACACAAATTACTTAGGGAAAATACTTATTTTCCAATTTTGCTTGATATCTCATATGCAAGTTTGCATATATACACATAAAGTATATGAATTCTGGTATCTTAAAGAAATGTTTCTAGATTTAGAAATTAAGGAGAAAAAAATCTCATTTCATTTAGTTCATTAGTAGTTCGTATTGTAGACCTAAATGTGCTCTATAGTGCCACTTGAAAGACCAATAAAAAACATAAAAAATGGTGACAGTATTTTCTTCTAGATGCTTTAGCTATAGCAAACTGGACCTCTTGTTTTTCACAGAACATTGCTAGGATGATTCATTTCCTGGACCTCAGCAATTTGCTCCTCTTCAGTGGACTCACCTGCCTACTGGTTCTGTTATAGTCACAGTTCTGATACCACCAAATCCTCAACTGTCTTTGGCTAGAGGTCTAATCTGAAGCTAAAACTTTAACTTGCTCTCTGTAGTGATCTGATCAGCTATGAGGCAAAATATAGTCTTTATTCCACAAGGTGCCGGTTAGTAAAATTAATTAGATAACCTCCTTTATGCATTTATTCCCTTTCACTGACTGTCGAGGGAGGTTTTTTGTTTGTTTGTTTTTCTGATCTACACAATCATAAACAAAGGCTAGGGGTATGACCAAACTATGTAGAGTGTTAAAATCATGCTTGCAGAAATCATTTTCCTTCCTGAAAAACCTTCCTACTCCTGCACAGGTGTAGTAGGCAAGGCGACAAGAGTGCTGATTCTAAAGAACAGATGAAAGACTCATAGGAGGGACAGACTTATATAGGAAGGATACTGAGCTTGTCAGGGAAGGATCATTCTGATATGAGAGTGAGTTGAATATGACATCTACTTGGGAAAAATGAATGATTCTGTACTTTATGTACACTAAGGAAAGTATGGTATTGCTGTCCTATGATAGAGTTCTGTCTTTATTCGATTTCTTCTAGGAGAGAGAGAGAGAGAGAGAGAGAGAGAGAGAGAGAGAGAGAGAGAGAGAGAAGAGAAGGAAAGAAATTTAAATAAATCATCCCTATGCTCTCCAGAGTAAGATGAAAGCTGGAACATCACATTCAAGGCCACACAGCCACCCCCTGATGAAAATGGAATTAGGACACATTTTATGACTGTAAATCTACCATCCTCTTACAAATTTACCTTTGAAAATTATTCCTCATTTTTTTGTCCTCTAAGCAAAACAGAAAAGCTTACTTGATAAATCATTTTATAAATGTCTTTTTCAACCACTCAAGGAAAGCATCTAATTTTCAGCTACATTCACAGATGTTGCATCTAATGATGCCACACTAAGAAGTTGTGTGGCCCTATAGGGAAAGATAATGTGTTGTCCCTTATACATGTGTACTTTTGTTCCTTCCTCTGGAATGTACTAGTCCTGAGCTTTATCTTGTTTAAATGTCAAACATAAGCATGCCATCCATGTCTCTGTTCTTGGTAGATGGACATTAATCAAAATAATGGTGCTTTAAGCCTGAGAGCCATGTAGCTATTGGTGGCATTATGACTTCTGTGTGGATATATTTTAAATGGTTATATTTTCTTGTGTTTTTCACTTAGAGTTCTATTTCTTGCCATTCACTTCTGTAAGGCTGTTTCTGCTTGTTTGGAGCTAGCACTGAGGGAATAGAGGATTTTTGAAAGACATGTGTTCAATAATACAAATACATATTTTTAAAATGTTAGTGACAAGAGATGTTGAGAAGCTGTTTTATGTATTTGATACATCAGGATGGTCTAAAATCAATAAAAAAAAATCTTCCACTTGGAATTAAGGAGAAAACTGAGATAAAAAAGCACCAAAAGTTGAAGTATTTAAAGTTCATGTATTTATATAGATATGTCTTAAGTGGAAGAGGAAACAGTGGAAGAAAAAGGAGAAGCAAGTAAAGGAAGGGTAAGGGGCAGTATAGTTGAGAATGAGTTATATGGAAGCAAGATGGAAAACAGGGTGAAGAGCATTCAAAAAAGAAGGAATTCAAATGCAATGTTAGGTAACCTCCTGAGGACTGCAGTCCTTTGGGGACACATTCCCTTCTTGATGGATTTTATTTCTTTTTTATTCAGAAGAAAGTTTATATCTTGATGAGCCTGTTCTTTATAATCCTTGAAACAACTCAACTCTGAGAACCAAAAGGCTGTGTCTTTGCAAGTCTTTATCAAGGGACATTAATCTGGGTTACTTTTCCAGGTGTAGCCATTCTCCAATGTTCTTGCTCATGAGAACTACCTATAGAACATAAATGTAAGGCCACTACGAAATTCTCCAGGGTGAGAGGGGGAGTTCAGCATTCATACTGAAAACTCATCAGGATGCTTCTGTTATAGGCTTCTCCTGCCTGAACAATCACGGTTTATAGGTAGGATAGGAGAAGAGCCTAGAGCCTCTGGTGTGTGTAGGCATAGTCTGAAGAGTTACACTTTGTCTACTGCTTTTTGAAGTCACTGAATTCTCAGAACAGCATGCTAATATAGATCATATGAGTTCAATTTTCTTTATGGTTGTACTGATCAAAATCAATCCACAAATAAACAGGCTCAGGTATATGGCCTATCAATTTCATGAGTGTTTATTTCTATTTCACTGGGTGATATAACATTGAATCCATAAATATACTTCTTGGATGATTTAATTACATTCTAGGGACAAAACTGTAGATACTAAAAGAGTTTTTAAAGCAATGGGGAGACAAGTTATAAATTTTGAACATTAAAGTCTTAGCCACTACTCTGTTAGAGAAAACAAGACATATAAAGAACCCCTTTACACTTGACATAGGTAAATAAGATACAAAAAGCAGAAAAGATAGAACAGACATTTGCATCAGGGATGCTGCCCTGGAAATCTCCAAGTTACTTTAAATCTGTTATGTCATTAGAGAATCACACAAGCCTTGACAAGTATGAAGAATAAATAGCCACATTCTTAATTTTTTGAAAAAAATAATGAAAAAAGTTTCTAGTCCATAAATCCAAAAAGGCCATTTAAAAATATATTGCTAGAAATAGTAAAATCTTGGATTCACCACAGTTCCCTTGACTCCTAAAATCTCTTTCTATATGATGACACAGAGTTATACATGCACCATCAAATTCAAATCTTACAGAGATTGCTGGTATCTCCACATGGACTTAGGTATGTATGGTGGCTTACAGATATGCTTACACATGCATGATAGTCTTAAAGAAGTAGAGTGCAATGGTCCTCTACTTGATCAAGGTTGAACTTAGGGTTGGCTTTTGGAAAATTAGGTTATAAGAAGGCTGTAGCCTTCTCTTCAGCCATATAATCTTTTATACTTCTTGAAGGTGTGTCCTGAAGTAAGTCAGCTTCCTCATTTGCAGCAGCTCTGAAGAGCTGAAAATTATCTGTCTCCCATGGGGATTTTCTCCCAGCCATCTCAGGAGTAAATTAGATCTCTCAGTCAAGTATTAATCAATTCTTTAGTCAGCTCACAGAAAGTTCATTGGGTACCCTGATCCTGAAACACCCAAATAATGTATTAAATCTGTAAGGATAATAAATGTTTGTGGTTTCAAGACACTAAGACACTAAGTGTGGAATGATTTGTTGCCAGACATTGGATAATTAATATAGTAGGAAATCAGGCAATTTTACCATTACAGATAATGTGGACTTATAGTCAGTACACATATTCAGACAAGTAAACTTTGCCCTACTCTAATTAGCACTGTTACTAATGGGGTAACAGCATCAAATCACAGTCACTGAAAGAAAGATACTCTGACTACCAAGGGAAGTGAATGGAGGTTGATTATGACACTGTGGTCCTGAGGATAGCTGGCACCATCACCTAGTTGCTTTTGTATTGTTGAACTATTCTTCTTATTACATTCTGTAAAATTTCACAAATTAGAAATATAATTGAGCTAACAACCACCCAGTAGAAAAAAGAAAATTCTCCTAAGGGTGTTTAAGTGACTGGTTATCCACTCATTAGTTTGAATTAAAATCCATTACTTTCATAACTCACTGTGAAAACTGCCTGTGCTTTGAAGAGGAGGATTGGACCAAGGCAGGTGTTATGATGAGATCTCATTTTGGAGAATTTTGAAGCCCTAATGAGGGTCCTCAGTGAGCTGAAATTAGGTAAAGAAATAAGGAAGTAGAAAAGAGGCATCCTACATAAATTGACAGAGAGCCAACAACCTGCTCATAGAGGCAAACTAAAAACATCTAGAATAGCCTTGTTTTCAAGAAAAGAGCAGAAAGTCTTTTCTTTTAAATTGCAACTGACCTCATACTCTTTGCTCCAACAATAATGTTCCAATTGGTTAGCCTTTAAGACTAACTGAAATTTATAATTTCTGTGTTAAATTAGTCCCACAGTTGAACAAACAATCAGGATTTGGAGGACGTCTTACTTATTAGCTGAACTATGGTCTGAAATGCAATGACTATAAAACTTGGAAGAACAAAGATTTAGAAACAACTGTTTTAAACATTGCTATCCTTTATACTGTCAGGACATTTTTACTGTAGGTTTTATTCAATGAAAAAATGTATAGGATTTATTTTATTATTATTTACATGTTTATGTATGAAAGTATTTATGTGTGGGTATCTCTATGTGGGCATATGCACATGTGTGCAGCTGTTGACAGGACCCAGAAGATGCTGTCAGATTCCCCTATGCTGATGTTATAGGCAATTAATTCTGTGCTGCCAGGTGTGGATGCTGGGAACTGAAGTTCTCTACGAGAGTATCAAATACTCTAAATCATGGATACCTCTCTTTAGCACTTAAATAAAGAAGGGTTAAATTTTTATTTATTATTTATGTGTATGTGTGAGTACATACTAAGTAGCTATGTGTACCATATGTGTTCCTGTATCTGTAGAGTCCACAGAAAGACACTGAAATCCCTAAACTGGAGATACAAGTGATGGTAAGCTTCCCTTGTAAGATCAACAGATGCTCTCAACTTCTGAGCTTTAAATTCCAACTCATCAAATCAAGTTCTTTAGTACTGTGTTTCTTAGACTTTCTTGGCTATCCTAATCATCCTGGGATCAGCTTGGGACATTCTGGTGGGTTCCAGGATTCTGCATTTCTAAAATGCTTCCAGGTCATCCTAATAGTGGAGGGAGTCAGATCACACTTCAGAACACTGTTGGTTTTCCACGATAAAAATAGATGACTTGGCACTGAACTTTACCATTCAAAGCACTAGTTACAATAACATCTTACCAAGTGAACCTGATAACCACTAGAAAAACTCACACACGTAGACACAAAAATAAGATTATTTTAAAATTCAAATATTAGGAAGGAAGTATAGTGGTTAGGAACATGGCTTTGAAATTATAGGCACTAGTATGAAAATCCTGGCTTTTAGCCTCTGTCTGCATGACTTGAGGAAAGGAAATCAACTGTGACAGATGATGCAGAAATAACTTTAAGTGCAGAAACAACTTTAAGTTTATTGCCTAGGAGATATTAGTAGCTTGAAGACAAAGATGAAAGTGTGAGTTCTGAGAAGATAGACACAAGTCACAATCTCTTCTATGGCTTCAGGGGCCAATGAAGAAGTCTATCAAGGGAGTCTAGTTGAGAGGCTGGTACTTGGAGGAAAAGCAGGATCCCCAGAGGCTCTGCTGATATAGTGACATGGACATGGTTACCTCCTCTCTTCCTTCTATCATATCATCTCCCTGTAATGTTTTCCATGAGATGACATCAGTCATAAGGGGATTTATAGGAGGATCAGAGGGATGTATTTTCTTAATCCTAAAGCACAGATATGAAGAAGAAGAAAATAATTGGACAGCAGTGGTAACAGCCCTTTAATCCCAGCACTTATGATGCAGAGGCATATGTACCTCTGTGCAATTGAAACCAGCCTGTTTTACAGAGAAAATTTCTAGTGATGCATTAAGAAACCCTGTCTCAGTGGGGCTGGTGGAGTAGGAAATAGATGTAAGAATAAACAGGCAAAAGAATACCTTGGCACCGATTTTCTCATATCCCAAATAGAACTCCAAGCAACATATGTGCAACAAGGGGTTAGTGTTATTTAAGTGGAATACTATGTACAAAGCACTTTATTTAGGGCTTGGATACTATTTTTGTTATACAATCACCATCATGTTAGACCAGATGAACATATTTTCATTTTCCTCCATACTTTCCTATTATTATCCCTAATAGATAATAGTGAATATTATCTGTAGTCTTTGAGATATTAGAAATAGTCCATACTAATATTCTAAAATGTCAGTTATGTCTTAAGAAAATGTGCATGCTAAGAGGTAAAATATATGCTTGTTCATTCTAAAAGAAATAATGAAATCAGAAATGCTTAAAGTTTTCTGCTGGGTGCACAGTGCTTTCTTTAATTTTTTTCTCTTGACTAGTCAAGACCAGATGTTGCCATCACAATTTGGAAGCTATATTGTTATCAAGGCACTAACAATCTTCAAGGATGAAAAGAACAAGTTTCCTCCATAGACTTGTTCCCCAAGTTAAGTTTTCAAAAGCTTACAAAATAGGCACAGATGTCTCTGCTCCGTTATAATACAAAGAAATCAGACCTGGCATACAGCTCCTCTGTGGAAGAAAACATACTCAAGGCATTTATATTCTGGCCTATGTTCTTACAGCATAGGTAATGCAGTGTTATGCCTAGAGGTACCATCCTGGTCCATCTTGTTCTAGAGTCAGCCAGCAAAGCCCTTAGTGAGTTTAATAGTCCTCCCTGCAAATGCCCTTTGTCATCACTGCAAAACCCATGCCTATCATAAAACACTGCATCTTAATATAGATCAGACTGAAAGTAAAATATTTTACATAGAACATCATCTGAGTGTTTGTAAGTGCAGAGCCAAAATAAATAGTGATAGGGAATTTGGAACCCTTCACTGCTATTTTATTTATTCATCACACATTTATTGAGTTGAAAAGTAATATAAAGCACCAAATTCAGAGGCTTTACCATCTGGTATATTCTAGAAGCCAGAAGAATCAGAGCAAAAAAAAAAAAAAAAAAAAAAAACACCCCTGAGTTATTCAGAAAGAGGTAGCTTAGAGGATTCAGATCTCCAAGGTAAGAAAAAAAAATATAGTTGGTTTTGATAACTTGGTCAGAGCTAGCCCAGTAAAATAAATGGAAAGCATGTATCTGTTAGGGCAATAACTTTGTTAACTATTTTATGCTGGGAAAGGAAGAGCAGGCTCCTTCCTACAGTGCAGGGATTAAAAACAGTGCAATATTAAAAACAGACTTTATAGAACTATATCAAGTGATCACTTTTAGATTCTCTACTTACCAACTGAAGAAGTACTATTGATCATATCTCTCTGGCTTATTTTTTTAAATATCAAATTAGGAATACTGCAAGCTCAATCAGGAAATTACAGACACATAAAACAGTCTAGAATGTTCCAAGTGCTCAGTCAACATCCAGCTGCTATTATATTATCTCTTTGTCCTTTCAAAAGTGTCTGATATAGGGAGGCAGAAGAGTAAAATGAGTGAGAATATGAAGTATTTGAATGATAGACTGAAGTTGAGATGTTCTGCTCAACCAGAGGAATCACTGGGGATATTTGTTTATCAGGGAGTCAGCAGTACTAATTTTTAATGACTGCATACATTATATCATTCAGACTTTTTACAAACCTTTAATAAAACATTAAGGACAGTTGAGATGAGGAAATCTTGGCTTAGCAAATGTAGTATCAATGCAATGAATCTGAGAGCTCTCGTAAGTCACTGAGATTCCCATCACCACCTCCCTGTGCTCTTATCCACCTACTGATTAGCATAGACCACCATCAGACCCTTGGGCACTTCTGTGTTCTTTTCTTCTCCCTGGGATGAGAGCTCTGAACAAGAGCTTTGAGCATGGAAGGGAAATAGATCTGCCAAAGAGTTATACACCCACCAACTTCTGGCTTCTTAATGGTGGATCATCGAGGGTCAGGTCATCCACATTTTCCCACCCTTAAAACAGGGAATAAATTCCCCTGTCAGCAGCCAATCCCACAGAAAAATGTTTCTGTTGAGTCTCCAGGGTCATAAAGTGTGGACAAAGCAAGTGCTAGCACTGGAATTCTCAGGGACATTAACTTTGATCTAAAGAGCCAGAACAGCAATTCGCAGCCTTATGCTTCTTGGCAAATTTATATAATGAAAGAGTTTCTAGTCTAGGAATTACTCCTGTGGGGACACTAGGGTCATGAGTAATCCCCAGCCAGCTGCCTGAAACTGTAGTTCCTTTTCAATCTTAATAATATTCATCAAAAAGGAAGTGTGTTTTAACTAGATTAAAGGAAATCTAATGCAATCCTGTTTGCTAGTAATCCAATTATTCATAATCTTTAGTATCTTTCATATATAAAATTTTTTTGAGAAACAGTGAGAACCTTACAGAGATATATCAAGTTGACACTGATATTTTAACTATGAGTTTGGGGTCCTAAAATGAGATTTTCTTAACCATCTCTTACCTTTTGCCATATTTCAGGCTTTTCTGGCGTAACTACTACTAAGGCATTTGTCTGGTGACACAAGTGACTGAAGAGCCATTCTGTAATGTACCTTCTTTGAATACTATCACTGCATATGGTGAGAGCAATTTTATACACCAAGTAAATGAAGATGTAGAATGGATTGCTATAACTGCAGAGGGAGAGAGTTCTAACACACTTGTGGAAGTCAGAAATCCATAGTCATTTAGATTTCTTTAGCCATCTCATCCCTTATTCTGCCTTTGCTATCTCTAGTTCTCAGCACTTAAGACTTAGTCTGGAAAAAAAAAGACTTAGTCTGAATCCACCACTGACATTCCACGGTCTTTAGTTTAACAATAGATGATTATAGGACCTTTTAGTCATCAGACTGAAATTCCTATTTCCCATCTTTTGTAATGTAGACATATACATGTAGATGGTAAACGTATAGATGTCTTCCCCCCACACCCTGAGACTCCTGACCAAAGCATAAGTCTTTGCTGTTGGGCATTCCAAGGCTTTACATTGGGGAGAAAACTGAATGACTGTGTATATAATGTACAGGAGAATAATATACAGAAAAAAACAACATCTAACAAGGTCATGAATGCATCAAGCAAAGTACTGTATGTTCTTATATCTTCACTATGCTTTTCTTCAAGTCATAGCTTGTATGTACTATTTACACATGTACACACACAAACACACACACACAAACACACACACAAACACTTCATATCATCAAAAACTCTCTATCTAACCCTTTCTCTTGTAATTTCTTAATACATTTGTATTTTTCAATGTGATTATTTTGGTAGGATTAAAATGGAAGTACACCAAAACTGTTCTTATATTTGTTTTTTGTTTGTTTGTTTGTTTTGCACAGTGATTTCTAACATCTTTAATATGACTCTGCCCTTGCTTCAATTTTTTTTAAAACTAAAGTTAAGAGTGAGCATTTAACAAGAGTTTGGTTTTTCCAAGTGACAGTCTCAGGGTTGTTACAGGACTTCTTATACCCTGGCTAGGTTTGTGTCCCTTGCATAGACCTCATATCTGCTATTGTCTTAAATGCTGTTATACTCATCTCTGTATTTTGAATACAATGGGTGATATAGACCTTTTCTGGAAGCACCTAGTGATTGAATGTCTTGCAGCACATAAAATATTCTTGCCCTATCACAACATAATTGATGACAGTACACAATAACATTTTTCATTTTATCTGAAGGCCATGTCCTAAACAAGTTATTATTAATGTCCAGGAACCAGAATGCATCATTTCCTTACATGACCAGATGTGAGTTACACGATTTCTCTTATTCTTATTTACCCAACCTGTGTGTGTATGTGTGCACTCATGCATGTGTATAAGATTTGTGCTGTTCATTATTTAGGGTATGAAGACACAATAGAAAATTAGCACATGAAAATTATATCCCATGGAAAGCCACACAAGCTATTTTCTGTAAAAGTACAATAAAGATATTTTTCTACTCTGGCCTGAATCTTGGGCCCAGTATTTACCACCACTTTGCCCTAGTGATATGATCTTTCTAAATTCCAAAGCATCATTAACTGAAACAGAGATGGTACCTCCCTTACTGGGTTGTCCAAATGTATAAATCAGGTAATAGTAGGTACTGGGCATTGGGTTGACACTATTCTTTTAATAGTGCATTAAGATATTTGACTCTTAAGGCTGTTGTGGTTTGAGTTATATTTTCTCCACCCAAGATTATATTGGAGTTTAACATATAGCGTTTCAGAAAGTGAGCTTATTTTCTGATAAAGGTTTTGGAATGGTGTTAATATTGAAATGAGGTTATCAGAGTAAGCCCAGCCAACTTGACCTGTGTCCTCATTTAAAAGGTGATGAAAGAGGGGAAAGAGGAAGAGGAGGGAAAAAAAAGAAAGCAAAGGAGATGAAGACACACATACTGATAAAACAACAGGTGATGGTGAAGGCTACTTGGAGTCAGATTTCTCCTAAGTAAAGAAAGGTAAAAGATGGACAAAGAGCCATTAGAAACTGAATAAACAATGAACTTCTGTTTGTCATGCTCAGAAGGAACCAATACTGATGACACTTGGTTCCAGATAGCCTAATTCCAACTTCCTAAGATAGTCATATTGGTGAAGCCTCTCATTATAGTATCTATTCATGGCAGCAACAATAGCAACAAAGTTCTTCAGGTAGCTTTACCTTTACTTGTGATCTATAAAAGCAGTTTTTTTGGGGGGGGAGGGTTTCGAGACAGGGTTTCTCTGTGTAGCCCCGGCTGTCCTGGAACTCACTCTGTAAACCAGGCTGGCCTCGAACTCAGAAATCCGCCTGCCTCTGCCTCCCAAGTGCTGGGATTAAAGGTGTGCGCCACCACCACCCAGCAGTTTTGTTTTATTTGTTAAGGAAGAGAGGAAGAGAATATATCAGGTTTCTTTTTTTTTCTGTTTTTTTTTTTTATTATTGGATTTTTGTTGTTGTTGTTGCTAGTTTTGTTTTTTGTTTTGTTTTGTTTTGTTTTCGTTTTTTACTGTAGAGAAAATGGACCAAAGGAGTGCCATAGGTCATAAATAAAAAAGTTTACAAGATAATTATTACCCTGAAAGCACTGGTTCTTTCCATGAATATTAAAAGTGAAAGGGGGAAACATAAAAACAGTGCTGCAATCACTGAGGTCAAGTAATGTTGTACCAGCATCTTGAAAGAAATTAACCTTTGAAAGAAGTCTGTAACAACATCTATGGTGTGAATGTATTGTTTTGACTTTTAGCTACTTCATCAGGTTATAAACACTCAGTGACACAGTGTTCTTTGCAATAAATTGCCCTTGGGTTGCAAACATTCTCTGGAGAGTACCATGAAGAAATCAGATAAAGAAACAGGATTCATGGCATG
>JADRCD010223541.1:0-26403 GCA_019843815.1 Montemys delectorum
GGAGGGTGGCATAGACATTAGGTGAGGGTAAGAATGTGGTACATTGGTGCGGTGATTTTGAAAAGCTTTCATCTCAGAGAAAGAGTCTTATGAAGTTCTCCTCTTCAAACTTGATACAACAGTTACAAACATCAAGCAAAGCATTTATTCTTACTCTTTGTTGTTATCTTACAAGCCACCTCCCAAGTTAATTGTCTACATTTCTTTTGGCTGTATAAATACTTGAGAAATATATAAGCTATTCTGAAAACCATAGTATAGTCTAAAACATCCAATAAACAATCCTACTAATAGACAGGCTGAGATAGAAGAAGCCTGATTTCAAGACCATTATGTTGTACACAGCAAGGCACTGTCATGTACAAACAAGTAGAAAGTGAATATGGATTGTACAACATTGGACCTATTTTTCCAATTACCAAATTAGAGAGACCATTGGATGACAAACAACAAATTTCTAATCCTTCATATTTTTGAATTTCAACCAATTAGGATATTTTGGTAATATTATTTTTCATATTAAGAGATTAAGAAAAAGTAATTGTTACTTCCTGTTATTTTTGTTGTTAGAGGTGGGATTAGCTTTGGGTGGGTTTGTTGAAAGATTACTTTCTTGCTTCTTCTAGGGTGTAGTTTTATTCCTTATGTTGCTGTTTTCCATCTATTATCCTTTGTAGGGCTGGATTTGTGGAAAGACATTGTGCAAATTTTTTTTTTTGTCATGGAATATCTTGTTTTCTTCATCTATGGTAATTAAGAGTTTTGCTGGGTATAGTAGCCTGGGCTGGTATTTGTATTCTCTTGAGGTCTGTATGACATCTGCCCAAGATCTTCTAGCTTTCATAGTCTCTGGTGAGAAGTCTGGTGTAATTCTGATAGGCCTACATTTATATGTTACTTGACTTTATTGCTTTTAAAATTCTTTCTTTGTTTGGTACATTTGTTGTTTTGACTATTATGTGGCAGGAGGAATTTCTTTTCTGGTCCAGTCTATTTGGAGTTCTACAGGCTTCTTGTATGTTCATGGGCATCTCTTTCTTTAGGTTAGAGAAGTTTTCTTCTATAATTTTGTTGAAGATATTATTGGCCCTTTAAGTTGGGAGTCTTCACTCTCTTCTATGCCTGTTATACTTAGGTTTGGTCTTCTCATTGTGTCCTGGATTTCCTGGATGATTTGGGTTACAATCTTTTTGTTTTTTGCATTTTCTTTGAATGTTGTGTCAATGTTTTCTATGGTGTCTTCTACCCCTAAGATTCTCTCTTCTATCTCTTGTATTCTGTTGGTGATGCTTGCATCTATGACTCCTGATTTCTTCCTAGGTTTTGTATCTCCAGGGTTGTCTCTGTTTCTGATTTCTTTATTGTTCTCTTTCCATTTTTTAGGTTCTGGATGTTTTTGTTCATTTTCTTTACCTGTTTGATTGTGTTTTCCTGTAGTTCTTTAAGGAATTTTTGTGTTTCCTCTTTAAGGGCTTCTAGCTGTTTACCTGTGTTCTCCTGTATTTCTTTGAGGGAGTTATTTATATCCTTCTTAAAGTCTTGTATCATTAACTTTAAAGATAAAGTTGCTTCTCTCAGTGAAGATCCTGCAAAATTATTGCCATAAGCCTTATTCCTAGTGATAGTTTCTATTGAGAAGAACACATGTTTGTGATACTCAGGAAGTAGGATGCTCTCATTGCTTTAGCCTAAACCTGGAACTTATCAACAGCAACAATAGCAACAACAGCAACAGCAACAAAAAGCAGAGAAAGTGCTGGAGATGTCTCTCTCTCGATAAAACACTTGCCACATAAGCGTGAGCACTCGAGTTTGACCTAAGAGGCTCGGTGTCCTAAAGGCACCTGCCTGTAGTTCCAGAAAGAGCAGGGGACAGATATAGGGAATCTGGAGAACAATATGGTAAACTAACCCAGCTAAATTGGTGAGCTCTGATTTCATGTGAGAGATTTTGCTTCGAAATAAATAAGATAAAGAATAACAGGAAGATAGCTGATGTAATCCTATGCCTTTACACACACACACACACACACACACACACACACACACACACACCACGTACACACATATATGCCACGATGCAAAAATAGAAGCAGGAATATGAAGTTTCCTATTTGTTAGTAGACAAAAGAACAAAAACAAACAAATGAAGCCCCCCCCCCAAAAAAAAAAACATGAGATGGGGAAGGAGCTATAAAGAGAGGAGGAGACTGTGGAAATGAAGCCTGCTAGCCTGGAGAAACACCAAGAGAATGTCCCCCAGAGATGAAAAGTTTTTCTCCGCAAATGCTCAGCTAAGAGCATTGGAGGAGAGTAGTTTTAAAGTAGAAAATGGAAACCCAATAGATAAAAGTATTTGTGGTGAGAGACTGCATACATGGGGTTACATTTTCTGCAAGGAGTAAAGCCTTTGAGGGGAGGACAAATCAGTCCTCTCTAGAACCAGATTATTTGTGTCAGAGGAAAATGCAAGTGGCAAGTTATAAGAAGAGCAGAACAACTTGACAGGATATAACTTGTTGGAAGTTTGCACTTACTCAAAGCAAGCAGCACATCTTCAGTATAATCTCTTTCTCTGAGTTAAGATACTGGATAAGGGTCATGTCTTATTACTTTCTTCCCTTTTCATGACATGCATGTGTGTATGTGGACATGTGTATCCACCTGTGGGTGTATCTGCATGTGAATGAGTGTAGGTGTGTATGCATAAGTATACTTTATTAATTATAAGTATATTAAGGCCTGTGGTGGATGTTGGGAATCATGTGCAATGCTCTTTTACCCTATTCATTGAGACAGGAGCTCTCAATCAAACCCAGAGATCACTGACGCAGTAAGTCTTGATAACCAGCTTGCTCTAGGTATCCTAACTCTGCCTTCCAAGACTAGAACTACACCTGGCATTTATGTGGGTGCTGAGAATTGGAATTTCATTCCGCATGCTTGTATAGCAAGCGCCTTAACCATTAAGCACTGACCCATCTTACCAGACCTCATAAATGCCTTTTGACCAATCAAACTAAAAGGTCTATCATGTCTTCAGCCAATTCTTAGTGTCCAATGAAGATCCATGTCCATTGATTTGTTCCCTGTAAGTGTCTTATCCAAATAAAGTCACTTTCTAGAGTTCTGGGGTTAGAACCTCAACACCTATTTCAGAGTTCAATCCATAACAGTGATTGCCATAGGTAGTGCTTTCTTTGGACCTCATCCTAAGTGAGATCATGTTGAATGTCTACCTATTTCCTTATTACCATCATTAACACTGAATTAGTCTGTACTCTGTACCTATGGTATTCAATGATACTTAAAAATAATAGAAGTAGATAAAATAAGCATTACTATTATAGGTCCATTAAAGAAGAATGTTAAATGAGATTTTTACATATCTAATTAATTCATTTTATATTTCTCTAAATTCCAATTAATACTTTATTTTATTTTATATGTAGAGCAAAACTGTGTTTTCAAATACATTTATTTATTAAGTCTCTATATATGGTGGTGGTGGTTGTGGTGGTGTGCCTGTGGATGTGTGTGGATGTGTGTGTGGATGCATGTCAGCACAGGTGTAGCTGTCAGAGAACAACTTGAAGACGCCCTTCCTCTCCTTCCACCAGGTGCATTTAGATCTCTACTCAGGTACTCAGGCTTGGTGGCATCTGCCTTTATTTGGTCAGCTGTCTTGCAGTCCCAACACTGTTTCTTTTAGTTAAATGCAAAGTAGCTTTTATTGTAGTATGTAACCTATATTCCTCAGGGTCTTTACTGAAAACATAGTACATTCAAATGAAAGTAAACCAAGGGTGATTTGTAAAGATGCTGGTTCGGTATACTGATTTAACAACGATGTATGTACCGATATTCTTAGCTCGTAAGTAATGAGGATGTCACTGTGGGAGACAGAGGTAAAAAAGATAAAATGATCTTTGATTTGGGGACATAACAAAGAACAAGGAAAAGAATACTATAAATTATTCTTGTTTTCTTCTAACTTACCCTGTGGTGCTCTGTGTCAGACCCAACTGAAATACAAAATACAAACTACTGTCCGAACTGAAGGCCCACGATGTGGTCTATACACAGGAAGTTTCCAAAACAGAAGATAGAAAAGGATAGAGAGGCAATAGGACACACTGGAAGGATTCCAGCAGAGCTGATCTCTTGTATCTTCTCTGTCTCATCTCTTTGCTTTTGTGGGTTGGAAGCCAGCCACGTTAATCAGTAAATTCTGTTACCTCATTAGTGCTGGTACCTGAGTAGTCATATTCCCATCTAAAACCTAAAAAATCAGCTGTACATGCCCTGCTTATGATGTAGAAAAATTAAAATGAAAATTACAAAAGAAAGAGAGCCAGTTGTTAAGTCCTGCCTCATCCTGTAGACATTTTGCTGACCTTGCTTTGGTGTGCACTAGCTCTTGCCCATCATTTAACAATGTAAAAACAATTGTCTAATTATCTTGATTATAATACATAGTCTAACAAATACATCCTTCAGCTTTGTTTTGTAGGCTTTATATCTTGATTTTAAAAAGTAGCTCTGACTTTTTCCCATGTCTCTGTTTATTCTTTCTTCAGTAGTAGATATAGAATTATTAAGACCTGTAATTTCAGGAGAGACTATTATTTCATTTTTTTAATAAGTATACAACATAATAGATTTCATTATGAGATTATCATGCATATGTATTCTGTGTTTTGCTCTTACATGCCATGGTCTCTTCCTTTGCCCTGGTCCCTTCTCCTGCTGGTTCTTTGTCTCTTCCCAGCGAGCACATTTTCTGCCTTAGTGTCTTACCTATATGTGTACTTTTCCACATGTATGGACTTAGAGGTTGTATGCTTAATACTTTGAAATTTAGTAGTATTGCAAAGAAAACATTAAAATCCAAAAGTAAATGGAAAAATTTTCCAGTTTCCAGGAAGAATTCTTAGAAGGACAATTTTAATTAAAACATTACATCATTTTCCCCTTTTTATCCTCCCTCCCTCCAGTCCCTCACATATTTTCCCTCTCACTTGTAGCTTCTTTTTTCTTTAATTATTATTGTTACACCCATACCAAAATATAGGAATAAATACATAAATATAGCCTACAAAGTCCATTTAGGGTTGTTTGCATGTATTATTTTAGGGCTGAGCACTGGTATTGGATAACCAATTAGGGTGTTCATCCCTGAGGAAGACAAACTCTCTATCTCTTAGCAGTCATTGGTTGCTAGCACATCTTCATCTGGGCCTGGGGCTGGGGCAGTTGTCAGACCATCGCCATCTGCATGAGTATGCCAACTAGTGTTATCATTGCTCGGGTTTGTTTAAGCAACCATGCTGATGAGATTTTGTAGGGGTCGCTTCCCTAACATATTTAGAGGACACAATCTCACAGCTGACTTCCTAGTCCTCTGGCTCTTCTCACTTCTCACCACTCTCTGGTTAGTCTAACTCCACCACGTACTTTTGTGCTCTATTTGCTGGATACGACTCACGAGGAGAACACCCCAAAGGTTTCTATGGGGACAGAGTATTTGTAGCCTGGATCCTTGTTGCTGAGTTTATCATGAGAAATTCTTTTACCAGACCCACTTCCCATACTATTGAGAAACCCTGGGTTTAACCAGAGTGCTTTTCTTTCTCCAGGAGAATTACACTAGTGTAGGAATTTAAAACCCACATAATTTGCAAGATAATCATATGCCCTAGTCTCTTACATTTGGTCTTTGATGTTAGGGAAGCAATGTTTTTATTTGTTTAAATTTTTATTAGTTCTTTGAGAATCTTGTTCAATATAGTTGGGTCATGAACAGACTTCTCCCCTCACTCCTACCAGGTCCCCACAGCTGCACCCTAAACACTTTTCTCCCCCTGCCTGTCTCTATCTCTCTATAATGTCCACCTTGTATTATCCATGTATATATTCTTGGCTATGCAGCCATCTACCGATATCACGGAATTAATCTAAGCAAGGATGTGAAAGGCTTATACAATCAAAACTTATGGCATTAAAAATAGAAGCTTGGAAAGATAACAGAAATGGAAAGAGCTCCCATGTTCGTGGATTGACAGGATTAATACTGAAAGAGCAACTTACTAAGACCAATCTACAAATTATCATATCCTCCATCAAAATTCCAGTGAAATTCTTCACAGGAATTTAAAAAATAATAACATTAACATGAGAAAGCACAAGAGGTTCAGACTATCCAAAGTAATCCTGAACAATAACAACAAAAAACTACTGCTGGAGGTATCATCACTTCTGATTTCAAGTTATACCACAGAGTTATAGTAATGCAAGCAGCATGGTACTGGCCTAAAAACAAAATCATTGGTCAAGAGAAGGGTCTATTAACACTGTACATGAGCCCAAACTCCTATAGCTACCTGACTTTTGACCCAAAGGCCAACAGCACACACTTAGAGAAAAGATAACATATTTAACAAATGGTTCTGGTTAAATGGGAAAGCTAAAGGTAGAAGAGTGAAACTACATGCTTATTTCTCACCCTGCTTAAAATTCAACTCCATGCAAACCAAAGTTGTCAACATACAATCTGAAACCCTGGAATTGACAGAGGAGACAATCAGGACTACTCTTGAAACCATTAGCACAGAAAAGGGCTTTCTGAACACAGGCCAAGAGTGCAAACTCTGAGACTAGCAGTCAAAATGGGACTCATGGAAATAGAAAACTGTACAGTAAAGACAGCATCACCTGAGTACTGAGGCAGCCCATGGAAGGAACCTTTTTTATTAAAAAATAATTCCCTATACAATTGAAAACTTGACTTATGTATACTTTCTCCCGAAGAACCTTTTTTTTTTTTTGCAATACCTTTGGATTTCAGCCATATTTGTCCCATTCTCCACAGCACTCTTTCTAGAGTGCTAGAGCCAAGGATAAAGAAATGTGAAAAGGTAGAACACTATTTTATTATCCTTATACATATCAATGTACTTTATTATCTTTGCCTTACAATAATGGAATAAACATGGACCTGAACATTTAAAAGACAGAACACCTCTTTGTGTCTCTAGTACTATGTTTTTTTATCTACTAAATTACTTTTTGAAACTATGATGGAATGAATGTGTGCATAATGGGTTTTGGGAGTCAAGAGACAGAGATTGAGGCAGCAATATACACTTTAGAAATAAGAAGACATTGTGCACCCAAGAGAGCTAGATATTAAGTCCATTATGGAAAAAACCACACGAAGTTGCCTTATTTGCATAGAATATCCTAAAGATGCTCATGAATTAGTAGCCCCAACTGTTTCAGGTAATGAAATAGAAGGCAAAACTAGAAGCAAGAGAACTGACTGAAAGCCTTTCACTGTAGCAGTTTGTTCTCCCATTCAACACTACCCTATCCTAACCCAGATGTAAACTACATGTGCTTTTTTATAGATAATAATGCATTTTATGTAGTTGATGAACTGAACTGGACACATACAAGGAAAGAACCAGACACAGGTATTCCATAAAGTCATAGCTGAATGGCTACCCATTCTACCCAACTGTGGTCTTTTTCACTGGACTCCCAAAACTCAAGTGTTGAGAAATTATTTCCTGATATTTCTGACAAACCTAGTAGGAAATAGGTACAGATATCAGTATCAAGGCTTTTCTGATTAAAAAAAATGTAGCAATATTCCTCTGTATAAAGCTCTTGTCGAGCAGCCATTAAATTTTGTTTTTAGATGTCAGTGGGGAGGTCATGATTAACACCCACTCAATGAACTATCTAACACAGAAGACAGAAACAAAATAAAACCACAGGATCTAGACTAATAGGGAAACAAAAAACCTTTAAACTTTTGTCATTAATCCCAGAGTTAAGAAAAATATTTGATCTATGGGGCTAATTTATCACTATTTAAGGCAATAAATGGGGAGAGAAATGTAGAAGCAAGTTGGTATACAAAGTGGTCAAAGGATGCTTGGGTCTCAATTTTTATTGTACAATTTATTTTTGTCCTCATTTAGCCCTGCCTCCCACAAATGAACTGTTATATGATGAAAAGAATCTGGGGCTGTGGAGATTAGTGACAAAACAAAAAACAAAACAAAACAAAACAAAAAACACCAACCCTCAAAGTCTTGTATGGTGTTTACTCTGTGAAGTTGGAATAGGAAGAGGGTATGCTGCTTATGAATTCACTAATTTCTATACCAAGCTTTTTAGTACAATTTATCCCATACAGTTGTGTATTATTGGTTTAAAATGTTAAAGTAGAGAAACAATGTGGCCAGAGATTGTAAGCATGAGTTTTGTTTTCCCTTTGTGAGCTTCACTGAGCCTGTTTCTTCCCTATAATAAGCATCTTTATTGAGATGCTTCTTGGGAAACCATTTCTACTCACCTTAGGAGGGACATAAGAAAAGTTGAGAAGGGATTGGGTCCATGACCTACTTGATGAACCAATTAGTTCTCTGGTATTCTTCAAAAGCTTGAGTGACCTTGACAGCTATATCAGTTAAACTTCTTTATGCCAAAATATAATTAAGATCTGGAATCTAGGGAGGCAGGGCACATGTTTATATCATTTAAGATTTGTTCTTTTATATTAAGATGTGATTGTATATATGTACATGAGCATTTTTTTTTCCTGACACATCTCCAACACTCAGCATAGTGCTTGATTCCTGGAGTGATTCAATAGTTTTGATTTTATGGATGAGTCATTATGATTCTGCACTTGACAATTCCCCTGAGTAGTTTTATCCAATGTCAGAAAAAGATTTACTTGAGATTTTGAGATTTTATATCTTCATTTTATATTGGTTGTTGATCATGGTTTAAATAACCAAAGTGTAACAATCAAAATTATGAGACTAGAAGTAGTAATGTTATTGTTGTTGCTGCTCTTCTTCTCCTCTTCCTCCTCCTCTGCTTCCTCCTCCCCCCTTTTATACTTCTTCTTTCTCCTGCTCGTGCTTCTCCTGCTCATTGTCTTTCTTCTCCTTCTTCCAGTACTGGCCAACAATGTTATTACTAGTTTGATATGTTCATTTAATTAACCTTTTTTAGAATAGTGGTTCTCCTAAATATGAGTGAGAAACTTCAAGAAAAGCAGATGTATATATTTGCTGGATATGTAGTAGAGCATAGTCTCTGGCCATTGAGCTCAGGCATGTCTAAAGGAAGGTGACTTATATAAATGATCCGAAGGCAAAGGCAAGAATGGAAAATTGTTTAGAAACTGCCTATTTTCAGATATTCCTTGATGAATGTCGATTTGTTAGAGGAGTTGCTTATATGATTTTTGTCATATCCAACAATATTGCTGACATAAATTCTGAGAAAAAAGAAAACAAACAACATATTTTCTACCTGAGAGATTAAGCATGTCTTGGTATGATTTATGTGTCTGGCTTAAGTATTGGGCTAATTTGTCATTGCTTGGAACATATAGAATCTCAAGGTAGATGACGGCGCAACTTTGATGAGAATTATTTTACAAGTGCGAAGTGTGGATAGGAAGGAATAATGAGTGGGACTGGGGTGCTTGGTGTGAAACTCAAAAAGAGTCAATTAAAATTTTTAAAAATTAAAAAAAATAAATAAAGGATCTAATTTATTTTAAAAAGAGGAGAACTGAAAGTGATTTGAGGATTTTAATTTCAAAATAAAAACTGACTAAAGAGGTTAAAAATGTAAACCAGAACAACAACCCTATGTCATGCAAACATATACATCACCAGAAAAAAAGACCCATAATTCACATGTCCCTTATGAAATACACAGTAGAGGTGACTACAGAGGTGAGGTGGACCTTGTACTATGATACAGTAAATGCTGTGTGTCTGTCACGTATAATACATGACTAAACAAACAGAGTATCTCAGCCTGTTCCTGCCTTTCGTGGCAGGATGCGTGTTTTGTTGGCACACTTGCAGAATGATGAGTATTCATTTATGGTACTTTTCAGAAACCGGAGGCTTCTAAGATTACTCATTATTTTTGTAATGTGATTTTGCTTTGTAAATTTGTTTTATACATTTCATACAGGTATTCATATGGGATATTCACAATTAAATTGAAAGATAATTACATAATCTTGCTTTTTCAAGTATAGTACCTGGGTGACTTTAAAAATATACCTCAAAGCAAAATAACTCAACAGATTGAAAGCAGAAACCAAGTTACTTCATTTTTTTTTAAAAAAATGTATAGTGTGTTTGTGTGTTCATGCAAACACATGTGCATGCATTCGCACCACAGTATATATGTTCAGATCAGAGGAGAACTTCTCTGTTCTTTCCCTCCACCACTTCAGGCCTTAGGACAGCACCTTTTCCAACTGAGCAATCTCACTAGACCAAAATTATGTTCAAAAGTTAGCCAGCTGTTGAATTTGTTTAATGGGAAATCCTGGCATTTTTCTTGCCACTTTTAAAAAAGATTACAAAGTGTGTGCACGTATGCACACACACACACACACACACACACACATGCACACACCTCTTCCTTCTCTTGAAATAGTATAAATTAAACTCAGGGCTTTCTCCAGTTTTGGCAAGTCCTCTACCACAGAGCTCTGCCCCAAGCCCCAGAGCAATTATTTCTCATACAAGTTTGGAACTTGTCTTTATATATGATGCTTTTCTATCCTAAATTAATAAGTGCATATTTAAAGATTTGAGTTTCAGGATCCTATGTGGTACATAATAAATATAGTTTATATAACAAAAGGTTTCACGGCATCATCAATAATTTTCAAAATTGTAAGGGGATTCTGAGACTAAAAGTTTTGATATGAAAAAAAGGGTTGAGGTATACCTGCATACAGTCCGAGGTTTATTTAAGGAGCGATGCATCTTCACGCAGTGGAGGTAGGTCTCCTCTGGGGCGTACCAAGCTGCAGGTGGTGTTGTACTGCCTTCCGCAGCCTGAGTCTACGCGCTACACCTGAGCACTCATTTCAGAGATGCTTTGTATTCCAGTCAACATTCTGAAAAACTTGGATAAAAGTCCAAGTTTCACTGAATCATTTGCTTACCGTAGTCAGGTGTCACCCTGTGTAAATGTACTGAGCAATTTACTTTCTAAATTTCGGTAAAAGTTTGTACTTGAATATAAAGGAAGCCAAGAATATAACCATTTTTATGTGAGTAATTCGCACTGTACCAATGGTGACGGGGGGGGGGGGGGGGCTTCGCAGATTAGAATTTGTTTTGGTTTTCTTCATGCTTAAATTATTTTATTTCACCATAAAATGAATCTGAAAATTATGTGGAAATAATGAAAATTGTTGCTTGGAAATAATGGAAATTCATTATTACTACTATATATAGTTATTCAGTATCTCATAAGCTAGTAAAATTTTACTTCCATTCTTCTGTCATTAGAGAAAACTAGGCAAAATGAATTTTGTGTTAAAAAGGATAAAAATGCCCTCTTTATCCAGAAAGCATAAAAGGCTTAAATGGCAACAGGAAGACAAAGTGCCCTTGTCAAATCCCTCATCCCCTGACCTGACCCTTGCCATCTTATCTAAAGTCTCCATCCCACTAGCCAGGGACCCTGTGTACAGCCATTTCAAATTGATTTCTGTAAGACCCGTCCACCCTATACTGTGACACACAGTTCAACTGATACCACACCAAGGTCAGGCACTTGTGTGCTCCAGGTCAGGTCGACCACGGAACCCTCCAAGAAAACAAACAAAATGAAGAACATATCAATGAAAACTTTGTATTCTGGGCCTTAAGTTATACTCACTATATTGTAATACAATAAATTGATGAGAAACTTTAAAGTGCAGTAGACTTTGCGTAGAGTGAAGAAAAGGACAATTTTTTCGGCTCTGTCTTATTGCTGGTAGGAAACACAGAGCCCCAAATTATCTTTGAGTTAATTTTATCATTCTTGGGCTTTTAGATTTTTTTCTCTAGTAATTGAGTTAAACAGAGATGAAATGGCAGCAGGGCAGAAACACTCTCTGTGTCCATACACTCTCTCACTTTAATCTAATGTGTTTTCAGCTGTACCCTGTTGCCTCAGTTCCCCCTTCATCTGCCTGTGAGGACAGGGCACCATCATCAGAAGAGCTGAGAGAGTCAGTGTGTTTGTTAACCTATTCCTAATGTTTTCAGTTATATCAAAGAAATGCAGAAATAAAAGAGAAGAAAATGTATAGAACAGCTCCCTCAACTCTGGCAATACCTGACCAATACAGATGTAGAGGCTCACAGCCCTTCATTGAACTGAGTACACAGTCTCCAATGAAGGAGTTAGAGAAAGGTTCTATGGAGCTGAAGGGTTTGCAGCCCCTTAGGACGAACAACAATTACTAACTAGTACCCTCAGAGCTCCTAGGGACCCAACCACCAATCAAGGACTATACATGGTGGGACTGAATGTTCTGGCAGCATGTGTATAGTAGAGGATTGCAAATTCGATCATCAATAGGAGTAAAGGACCTCGGCCTTGTGAAGGTTTTGTGCCCCAGTGTAGGGGAATGCCAGGGCCAATAAGTGGGAGAGGGTGGGGTGGCAGGCATGGGGAGGGGGAGGCAAAAGGGGTTCATTCTTGTTGTTTTTGTTTGTTTGTTTGTTGTTTTTTTGAGGGGAACCTGGGAAAGGAGAAATTTACATGTAAATAAAGAAAATATCTAAATAATAATAATAATAATAATAATAATAATAATAATAATAATAAAAGAACAGCTCCCTCAAATAGAGCATTTGGTGATATGTGGACACTGTCCTCTAAGTACAGGCTTAAAGAAGTATTTTCTGTACCCCAGTAGTAGGAAGTTTTCCCTAGAGTCACTAACTTAGCCAGCACTGGCACCAGCTTAGAGCTAGAAGTCTGGAACATACACCATCAATGCACTGTCCAGCTGTTTGAATGATAATTGGGGAGATTTGCTTGTTCTATAACCCCTTGGGATGGAATTATGGGGAATATTCTTCTGCTCTATTTCTCAGTTAAACTAGGAAATACTAGTTTTTGTATTCATGCAGTGTGCATTGTAAATTCATATATTTTAAAAATAGGATATTAATCTGTTTCTGGTCTTAATGTTTTAAGATAATTATATTGTCTTGACTCATGGATATAATAATTTATTTATGTACTTTTTGTTAAATATTGAAAAGGTATTAAAGCAGAGAAAATAAAGCTCTAATGTTATGCCTCAGAATAAATTAGTGATTATCAACCTGTGGGTTACAACCCCTTTGGTTGGTCACATAGCAGATATCCAGCATATCTCAATTTTATATTATGATTCATAACACTAACAAACTTACAGTTATGAAGTTCCAATGAAACAATTTTATGGTTGGGGGTCATCACAACACAAGGAACTGTATCAAAGGGTTATAGCATTAGGAAGTTTGAGAAACACTAAAATAAAAGTTTTAGAATAGGCATGAACATCTCACTCATGGTTGTAGGTAATGTTGTGCTTCTTCCACATTAGTTTAGATTGAAATTGCTATAGGAAAAAATGTCATTCATTTTTTTTTAAATTAGGTATTTTCTTTATTTACATGTAAATTTCTCCTTTCCCAGTTTCCCCTCCAAAAAACAAAGAAACAAACAAACAAACAAACAAAAACAACAAGAACAAACCCCTGTTGCCTCCCCCCTCCCCATGCCTGCCACCCCACCCTCTCCCACTTATTGGCCCTGGCATTTCCCTACACTGGGGCACAGAACCTTCACAGGGCCAAGGACCTCTCCTCCTATTGATGATCAACTTTGCAATCCTCTACTACACACATGCTGCCAAAACAATCAGTCCCACCATGTATAGTCCTTGGTTGGAGGTTGGGTCCCTGGGAGCTCTGAAGGTACTAGTTAGTTCATATTGTTGTTCGTCCTAAGGGGCTGCACACCCTTCAGCTCCATAGAACCTTTCTCTAACTCCTTCATTGGTGACCGTGTACTCAGTTCAATGGATGGCTGTGAGCTTCTACATCTGTATTAGTCAGGTATTGTCAGAGCCTCTCAGGAGATAGCTATATTTAGGCTGGCTTCTTTCAGTCTCTGCTCCATAGTTAATCTCTGCCACTCCTTCCATGGGTATTTGATTCCCCCTTTTATGAAATGCTCAACATCCTTAGTCATCAGGGAAATGCAAATCAAAACAACTCTGAGATTCCACCTCACACCAGTCAGATTGGCTAGGATAAAAGACTCAGGTGACAGCAGATGCTGGAGAGGTTGTGGAGAAAGAGGAACACTCCTTCATTGCTGGTGGGATTGCAAACTGGTACAACCACTCTGGAAATCAGTGTGGTGTTTCCTCTGGAAATTGAACATAGTTCTACCAGAGGACCCAGCTATACCACTCCTTGGCATATACCCAGAAGATGTTCCAGCATGTGATAAGGACATATGCTCCACCATGTTCATAGCAGCCTTATTTATAATAGCCAGAAACTGGAAACAACCCAGATGTCCCTCAACAGAGGAATGGATACAGAAACTGTGGTACATCTACACAATGGAGTACTCCTCAGCTATTAAAAACAATGAATTTATGAAATTCTTAGGGAAATGGATGGATCTGGAGAGTATCATCCTGAGTGAGGTAACACAATCACAAAAAAACACACATGGTATGCACTCTCCGATAAGTGGTTATTAGCCCAGAAGTTCAGAATACAGGAAGAACAACCCACAAACCACAAGAAACTTAAGAAGAAGGAAGACCAAAAGGTGGATATTTCATTCCTTCATTTTTAAGTTATATATTAGGACTTAGAAAAATGTCATCTCAATGTTATGAGCACTTTAAAGAGATAGTTTATATAAATTTGTGATATGATTGAAAGTATTTAGTCCTTTCTCATCCTTTTGAAAAATTCATAAACTCCTACGAACTAATCATTAAATATAATATTATGTTGAGCTGTACTATTTGCATACTTGAATGGGAACTTTAAATTTTATTTTATTTTTTTAGAATTTCATACATAAGTTCTACATTTATATCATTCCAACCCTTCCTTCCCTATAAGCTCCAAGTTCTCCCATTCCCTCTCACTTCTTAAATCCAAGACCACTTTTTAATTATTGTTGTTATATAAGTATGTGTGTGTAAATATATCTTTTATTTCCTCAGATAAAGGAATGAGATGAGAGACATACCCAAGCTGTTCAACTACTTGGCTTGGACTGAACCCAGAGTGTTTCCTTCTCTGTTCTAACTACCTCTGTGCATAGTCATGGAAGCTTCTAGCCTCTATACAATCTAGTCTTCCAAGATGGCATCTCTCAGCCTCTGACTGACTTGCTCTACTTGACCTCAAACTAACTCTGGCTCTGGATTCCAATTTTCTGGCTCCTTCTCATTCTCTGTTTTGTTCTGTCTTCACTTTCAACCTATCTCTGTAAACTATCCTGGTAAAACTGACTTCTCCCCCCACCTCTGTGTGTGTGTGTGTGTGTGTGTGTGTGTGTGTGTGTATGTGTGTGTATAAGCTACTGAGTCCATTTAGTGCTGTTCTTATTTATATGTGTTTAGGGGTTACCACTGTGGCTTGGATAACATATGAGGAAGCTCACTCCTCGAGAAGACTAGTTTTCCCTCTCTCAGCAGCTGTTAGAGTCTGTGGCTCTTCATGAAGAATCTGTAATTCTTCATATAGTTATGGAGCCTAGTGCAATTTCCAACCTATACATTGGCATGCCAACTGATATTTTTATGATCTTGTTTACACAACCAATTTATTTGTATTTAATGGGTGCAAGTTCCCTATCATATCCAGAAGATGCTATTTCACAGAAGGTATTCTGGTCCTTTGGATCTTACAGTCTTTCTGTCCCCTCTTCCATAATTTCCCTTGAACTTTAGATGTAGGGATTATATTGTAGATGTGCCAGTTGGGCTAGACACCATGTGGTAACTTATTCTCTGCATTTTGATTAGTTGTAGATCTCTGTAGTAGACTCTATCTATTACAATTACTTGTTATTTGATATATTGTTTGTTATTTTACATTATTTGATAACACCTAAGAGTTACACTTACTTGAGGGTAAAAGATAGGTATTTAGAAAGCTTTTAGAAATTATAGTAGCTTATTGCATCTTGTTATGCCCTATTCAGTTGATATCACTGGGAATCCTGTTCTTTTCTGAGGGAAATGGAGGAGCAGTAGATCTGGGTGAGAGGAAAGGTGAGGAGGAGTGAGAGGAGTGGGGAAAGGTCAAGATATATTGTATGAGAGAAAAATAAAAATGAAATTATATTTGCTTAGGGGAACACCAAGACTCTTTTGAATGTGATTCAGTCATTTTGTTTCACCATATATATTCATGTGCTACCTGGAACTTATTCTGTAGTAGAAATTATGCTTAGAACTCAGATGATCATAACTTTTTTTTTAAATGGCTTTTACTATCATAGAGTACATAATCTTCTAGGAGAAAGAAAGTCAAGACCTGGCTTGACTATTTGAAGAAGGTATCTCTGAGGAGGAATATTTTATTAAAGTTTAGAAATATGAATAGAAATTGTACAAATCAAAAGGACATGAAAGTACAATCCAGTTTGAGAAGACAGCAGGTAACGAGGGAGGAGTATGCTAGAATGAAGAAACATAGGAAAGTCAATGTGGTCAAAGTACAGAGTGAGTCAAACAAGAGACAGGATGTGGCAAATGTATTGGAAGGATGCTAGAGCTGTGCACATAGAGATGGTACTAACTTGATTAAGGATAGACAGAAATGTACTAAAAATGACAGGATGATATTTGGGAAGAGAGAAAACAGGAATCCTGGACAAAACAAGTTTGTACCCAGACCATTCTTAGAATTGTTTGCTCAAACTGAAAACTTTGGGTGTGTGAGGTATCAGGGCACAGTCAATAGGTACATAGGGCAGTCAAAGTTCCAAGTACATTCAACAGGGTCTGTAAGTACACACTGATATTCAGTGGCATCCTGATAATAAGATATGTAGATTACAATTATCCCATTTAGATGAATAACACTCTAGCATGCCTGTTCCCACTTAGTGGTGACCTCTATGTGTTAATCATTGGATTTCCTGTTCTCTGACTTCAAATTATGTTTTGCTAGTAGGGAATCCTGTAATGAACTGTGAAGACCCAAAGAACTTACCTTCCTTATAGGTAAATGATGCCGAAAGTGGAGGACCTATATTTGGAGACAAGAAAAATTTACACCAGTGAAAGGAATAGCTAGACAATTATGAGCTTGTCTTGGGTCTGTCATCAAATTCAGATGTTCATGGAACACCGAAGAGTTCCCGTTGTTAGCTACACTAGAAGACACTTTGTCTTAGGAAGCCTCAATGTAATGATAAAAGCCAACGTACATGGACATTGTTCAGGCAGATCCTATCTTCTAAAACTGCTAGCTGTATTAGCATCTTTGAAAGGAAGAAACAAAGGCAGCTTTGCCCCTACTTGTAAGAGTTACTGTTTTTGTTTAGCTATTCTTTGGATTCCTATACCTACCACTCTTTCCTTATTCCACCCTATCCCTTCCAATCCCCCAACCCTAGGTAGGAAAGAAAGGTTAGAGGGAAATGGGGGCATAGAACTCTTTATACTACATCTTGCTGATTAGGGGCATCAGGTTCCTATGGGAAGCCCAATCTTCATCATCAGAATATTCAGCAATCTAGCCTTAGCAAAAGCAGCAGCAGGAACCAGCAACAACAGGGACTGGCAGCAGCCGCCACAGCTCCTCTCAGGGCTCTCACATTTATACTCTCTCCAGAGTACCCAAAACACACCTCTGCTAGTGCATGAGGCAAGTCATAGTCACCTGCTGTGAAGCAGGCTCTTACCCCTCACCTGGGACTAAGACAAAACATATTCACATAACATAACTGTGTTTTTAAGAGACCAAAACTCTCACTACACCTAAGATGGGCAAAAAATACAAAAGTCCCGTGTATAAAATTTCCCAACAATCCTCAGAAATTATTAGAAATGAAGGGAGCATATGGACTGACTTATTCATTATATTTATTATTTATTTCTCTCCTTTGGAAGTTAAATGGCTCTGGTTGTGTCCTTCAGGAAATCACTGCTTCCATCAGGATGGCTCAGTACACAGCCCTGAGTACACTGCACTCATTATTCTCTCCTCTGGCAGTGTGTAAGAATAGAGAATACTCCTCCTTTGCTCCAGACTGAAGTCATGCTAACTATTGACAGACTCTCATAGCCTGTTTACTTTGTTGTGGATAGCTTCCTTTAGCTAAATCTCTACCTGTTCATCCGTTTGTGTCGTCTGTTTGCTACTGGGTTCTTGGATGCGTCAGACCTCTTCGTTTTGAGACATGAGATAGTGGTCGGGTCTGCTGCAAACTGAGAAAAAAAGCAATGGGAAACCCCCAGTCCACTGGTGTTATTGCATAAGAGCTTTAGGTTGTCATAAAAATTGGACACTTGGCTTTTGAAATAAAATGTTCCTCTTAAGAATTCCAACACTGAAGGTACTGCAGCACTTTGCATAAGACAGAGATGTGTGCAGTTTAGTGTTGGTGGCTCTAGAGGACAATCAATGGGTTGAAAATTTGAGATCTCATTTTGTTATTCATGCTAAAGTCTCAGAGGTCTAACTTTTATGCTATACAGCAAGTGCCTGTGTTTCAAGAAATGCTAGAAATATCAGTTTATTATTTTTCATGAGAAATATCACATCCATCCAAATAGAATATGTAAGTGTGCATACATAACTCTTTCAAGCATGTTTTTAGATCGATAAACATGCTAAATGTGATTTCTTGTTAAATAAGATGTTTCTAAGCTACCCATCTCTATTCCTTTGACTTATATTTAATGTCATGTTTCTATTGGATTGTCACAGGGTTTCTTTAAAGGCATTGCTGAGATGGCTTTCGTATGAGAGGTTATAGCTCTCTTTGTACTTTTCTTCTGTGTGGCAGAAGCTATATTTTGTGTTTGGGAAGACTTGTGTGTCCATGTTGTTTGGATTTCATTATATGTAGGCATTAGGGATTTCATTTCCTTTTGCTTTCTCTGGTTATTCTGATATATTTGGAAATATATGGAGCCAAGTGTATGCTCTCTCACACGTAAAGTGTAGCATAGCCAAGGGATAATCTATGCAAAGGTTTAAGGTAAAGACCCCCTTCACATACATTAACAAGCATTTAGCATAGATAAATATTGCAATTATTTTTGTTAATGAAATGATTGTAAGATGCAGCACAATTTTACTGTTAGCATGTTTACTAAGCTTTCATGTTAAATTTCTGCTTCTTATTCAATACGCTTCATATTATTCATGACAAAATATTAAGGTCAGTTGAAGACATTTTCATTACTCAAGGTAGGAAGTTGTTTGCATTTTTAAAAAATGTATACAATGAACCTGATTCACATACTGAGTAAATTTCCAATGGGTTGTGATATATCATACAAGAATTTATATAAAAGTATACAAGATACATGGGCATTTTTCCACAACGAGGTGTAACATAATAATAATTCGTACTTTCATGAGATATATTTAGATATATAAGTGGAGTCAAAATAACATTCTCTCAGAAAATCTGCTTTTAGTGTGCATCACTAGACCAGGGTGATCCAGAAATTAAGTTAAGTATCTGGACCATTAGAGAAAAACTAATGGATATGCTAACTTGATTATAACCATTTATTTTTGTCATGACCATAAAGAGTTTAGACTTATCTTTGCCATTTTATCTTAGAACTTTGTGGTCTGGTGATGATGTCATCAGTGTCCAGAGCAAGAGATTCAGACTTTCTTTAAACTCCAAATCAACCTGTATTTACAGATCAGTTTCTTCTCTGAGAATGTCAGAAAAGAGACTCATTGCCTGGGTAACTTAGGAAATACCTCCACGCAAGTAGGAAAAGTAGACAGACGGAGGTGGCTCGGGCCCCATCTTCTCACTGCATCCTTCAGTGACAAGGAAACCCCAAAGAAAGTGCCTGCCTGAGGCTTCAGATGACACCTGTCATTTACTGGCTTTGTAAGAGTTGTTCTTAACTTACCAGTCCCCAGAAAGCTAGCCTTGGGCATGCAGGAGTTTCCTTACTCCTGTAAGTTCTCCAGTCCTTCCAGAGGCTTCAGGCTCAGGAATCTGTGCACAGCAGGGGATAAAATGTCAAAGATTTCTAGTTTGTCTCTGGAAGAGATTTGTGGACATTCTTACCAGTTCTTGCTGTGGCATCAAATTTCTTCTAAGAGAAACTTGCTTCAGAAAAAGAACTGGGTCCAAAGACAACAGACCTACAGTAGCTGGGTTAAGAGTTCTGTATGTTGTGTCTCTTCCCTTAAGATTCTCTTCAGCAACAGTTCTGAGTCTACCAGCTTCTGGTAGGAATTTGCCCATACATTACGGACCTAACATTTACTGTCACTATCTAAGGCACTGCTACAGCATGCTGAACCTTCCGACTCAGGGAACAGAAGGGACTGGATAGGCTAATCCCTGTAGATCACAACATAAAGGTGTGGTTTTTGCTTTGTAAGTACTTCCAGGAGCTTTCTCCTATGAATGAATAGTAGTAAAGTGGTTAATCAGGAAGCCTGTTGTTTTGCTGTTTCTACCTGGAAAGGATCTCCCACATGCTCTTCCAGTTGCAACCTGTCTACCTAACTTCTACTTAACTTAGACTTAAAGGTTTACAAAGCAGACAGGCAGAGGACTACCAGCAGTCACAGTGAGAACTAGTCACAAATTTTTATTCTTGAAACTTTTATGCCAATTTTTCCTTATTTCACAGTTTAATGGTCTGTGTACTGAAGAATTCTCTCCTTTTATGTTACCATCATCTCTTCTTTGTCTCTGGTAAGATTTATAAACACACACACACACACACACACACACACACACAGAGAGAGAGAGAGAGAGAGAGAGAGAGAGAGAGAGAGAGACAGAGAGACAGAGAGACAGAGAGACAGAGAGACAGAGACAGAGAGAGACAGAGAGAGATGGAGAGATGAAGGGGGGGAACAGATACATGCAGACACAGTGACACAGACAGACAGACATTAATGCACACACACACACACACACATACACACACACACACACACATACAGAGAGAGAGAGAATAAGAAAGACACAAAGAAAGAATATTCAGATACACAGACACAGAAAGAATGTCAGACAGAAACACATACTCACTCACACACCCTATACTGTAGTGGTTTGAATGAGAATGGCTCCTGTAGGCGTTTGTATGTGTGAGTATGTGTGTGTATGTGTGTATATATATATATATATTTTTAGTTTCTACTTGGATTGTTTTGGGAAGAATTAGGAGGTGTGGCTTGTTACAGGAGATGTGTGTTGAGATTTCCAAAGCTCACACAGGGCCTAGTTTCTTTCGCTGCTACATAATTGTGGGTTGGATGTAAGCTCTCAGTTACTCCTCAGTGCCATACGTGCTGGCCTGTTGCTATGCTCATTTCCATGTTGATCATGGACTCAACCTCTGAAACTGTAAACAATCACCAAATAAAACGCTTTCTTCTATAAGTGGCCTTGTTCATGGTGTCTCTTCACAGCCAGAGAAAAGTAACTAAGATACACACACAAAGCAAACATAGAAACATCTCCTACATTAACATTGAAAAGGAAATTCATTAGCATTTAGACTGGAATGAAACTATCCTCAGAGTAAGGGTGGGAACTCTTTCTTTCCTACAAAATCCTAAATCAGTATGGAAGGATGTGAGACCAAGTAGGAGAGAGTAAAGGGATAGGTAAAGGAATAGTGAATTTCCCTTACAGGTAAAGACTTCCTAATTACAATGGATTACAATGAAGCAAGTGGGAGAATGATTGAACAGGCACAGAAAATTATATTTGCTCCCTGTTTTCCTCTAAGCCTTAGTCAGAGAAAGAAAGACTCTCAGATGCTATTCCATATACCCCAATTTGATACACTCTCAGTTATCTCTTGCCTATAGAGTGATCCGAGGAGTCTTAGAATCTGATCAGTCAGTTTCAAGTTCGCCTCTCTAGCATAGAAAAAGTCACTGAATACAGGAATGGATGTTTTCCTTTAACCTCTCCTGGAATCAGGTGACTTGAAATAGAAGTTAGTACGATCTCAGATTGTGGATGTTCCTTTGATATATTAATGTGCCACAGAGGATAAGAACTGATCAATTTTTGATGAGATTGTAATTTTGATTAGTGTGGAATAGGGCTGTAATATAGGCCTCCTTAGTAACCATCAGCTTAATGAACAACTTAAATATTTCTGATTGGTTGTTTGCATCCTTTCTTGTTATTGTCAATAGAAAGATAATTATTTTCCCTACCTAGCATGTTATACTGTCACTTGCTTGAAACAAACTGAGAATATAATGGATTACTATTTTAAAATAATTATCAAGCAAAATATGGAGGCATTATTTTTTTGGCAATTATTTACCAGGGTTCAGTTAACTCATGTGTAACACTTTCAATGAAGTCAAATAATTCATTTACCTGGTAACATGTTTTCATGAACTAACTCATCTTAAAAGACTCACCAGGAATCAGCTTTGCTTACATTAAAACTTTTATTGGTTTCTTGAAGAAAATGAAGACATTAAAGCAATGTTGATGCCCTCATCACTGAGTTTCTTCCCATGAGACAATAACTGGTGCAATGCTGGACTTGTAAGCCTCTTCACCTTTTTCAACTTTGTAAACTTGCCCTACCTGCACATATCTATGTGTCATACCTGATTATGAAGCTGAGTGACTACATTTTCCCCCTACTCCTATAGGCTCATGGCTATCTCATGATGCACATGTGTTTAGTCAACTTCGAAGTCAACCATAGATTTAAGAGTATTAACACTGTTCAAAGGTCTGAAGTTCCTTCTGGGACTAGGGGAACTTATTCATAGCCCCTGAAAAACAAGACAAAACAGAGCAAAACAACAACAACACAACAAGTGACATACCTCTAACATAATTTGGTTGCAATATGTTTCAGCTCTATTCCAAAAGTGATACCTGAGCACAGCGAAAAAAGACGGGACCAAAGCAAGAACAAACGCAGCACAGCAAACACCAAATCGTGTAGTTCCATGGCCACTGTAAGGCTTTAGTTTTAAAGAGCTTAAATAGCTCTGCTCCTCCAACATCTTGGGATTTCCACTGTGACCCAGCTATCACTTTCTTAGTTTCACACAATGGACCCTTAGGACCTTCTTTCAAGGATTGTGACTTTGCCACATGTTGTTTGGCCTTGGCAGCCGGAGGCATCACGTAAAGTACATAATACATTAATACTTTTCTCTATCTATGGTTGTTAGTTTTGGAATTCCAACACTATTACCTATTCAGCTTGCATCCTGTACCATCCTAATCCCACATCCCTCACCAACAGATTTTATTTCTAAATTCCTTCAGAAACCAATAACAACTTATCAAAATCCAGGAGGTATATAGATTTTACAAAAAAAAAAAAATGAATAGTAGAACTCGACTTCTTTGGCCCTCTTGTAGATCCACAGAGATATTTACAAGATCTTAGTTGTCACAGAATGGCCTAATGTTTGTAATGTCACTCATGGAAACTTTCAGCTTAGAGGAGATGGATGGATGATTTATACATATGTTCAGATACACAGTATGTAAGAGCATGTATAGGATACTACATAGCTAGGTACTGTTTTCAACTTATTTATTTCATTTCAGTACACAATAAAGCTTTTCTACGTTGAGATAAGCAACATTACTTCACTTGTCTATATAGGTGATTACATTACCATTCCAGCTTTCAGCATTATCTATTTAAGTAGTTTTCTATTGGTTGCCATTGGATTGTATTCAATATTTCTTATTGTGAACAGTGTCACTTCTTTATGAGGTTGTGTTAGAATGCATCTATGATTTCCAAATAGAACAGAAAATTGAACACACATACCTATATGTTATGCTTATCAAATATATATACTCATCCTATTTTATATGAAGCTCTTTAGATTTTATACTTAGTAAAATCTGGAATTACAGCATGTCACATTTCAGGAATAGAATTTAATATACCATGAATTTAAAATGAAGACTTAAAAAAACTCACTAGAAACATTCTATTACCCGGAATAATGATTTTCAACCTTTTGTCTTTTCATTGCTTTCTAATATTAAAAAGTCACCTTGTGGACTGATGAATGCTCAAAATGTCATAGTATATTTTTATTAAATAATTCTTCATTTTTCTCAAATTGTGCACCGTTTAGATAGCATAGAAAATATTTCTGATGAAATACCTTTTACAATAAATTTGCTGTTGATTTAAGCAGTGACACAAACAACTTTGCCACTCCTGTAGAGTTTAGACTTAGTTAAATCTTAGAGTAGGTCACAGAAGCTGCTAAATTGATACCTTCTAAATTGACAGTCTGAATGGTCACTTCTATATTGACCTTCATCAGAAATGGAAAATGCCCTTCCCCAGAAGAGTGGGACAAGGCCCCTGTGTCCCACATACTCTGGTTCATACTTCAAAGCTGTCAGGTACAGTTGCCAAAGCTGCAGCATGTGCTCAGGAGTAGTGAAAAATCTCTGCCTGGAATGCCCTTACATGTGGGTTTGTCTGTTTCACAATGGACCAGTATTTCATAAAATTTAATTTCTGATTAATTCCAAAAGGCCTACTTCCTTGGGTTATGGATTGAAATGCAGTATTAATAACCCATTCTTGGGATGATGTGAATGCCCTGGCAGCTGCTAGACTCTAATTAAACAAATTGAATTCTCAGCCCAAATCAAAGCAGGGAGTGGAAACTTACCATTTGAGCCCTTAGTGTTTGTGAAATCAAAGCTGCCCAAGAGCCTTGAGAGCCTGCTTGACTCCTCACTTCAGGAAACAATTTAAACCTTGGTTTTCTGTGCCATAGCTTCACTTTTAACATCCGATTCCCTTCCCTCCTTTGCTTGTATATTGCTGAGCCCTTTTCTCTTTTTCTTGTATATTATGCTCACTTGGAAATGCTCTGAAGAAGTATGTGGTTTCAGATATAGGTTTTCTAAGGCTAGAATAATTAATACGGTAGTATTAATGATAGTTATTTCTTTAGGCTAGAATTCTGAAGAATTCCTACATCTAGAATTCTTCTAGCTCATAAAGCCCTCCTATAATTTGCCACTTAAATGCAGTGCAAAGTTCATTTGTAAAAGTTCAAGGTCTCTGCCTCCTAATAAGTGCTTTCACAGTTTTACACTCTATAGTAGTGAGTTGTATTTTTTTTTTTGTATGTAGTGACCTTTTCTCTTCTCTTTAAAATAATGCACACATAAGTATTTCAAAGTATTCAGGCTCACTGTATGTTCAAATCAGAGATGTCACAATTAAAAATATGAATGGAGGAGGGTCTGTCTTTCTTCAAGGGTAGGGATTTTTTTGGTTTAACATAAATAAAGGATAGGAGAAATTGTTTTTAAAGGGGGCACTAAAATAAATAGTTGCAGACCTGTAGATAAAATAACTTCTGAAATTCAAATGTAATTGCTGAAGGGATCCATAATACATAGACACATTCAAGGACACATATTCTGCAGCGGGAAAGATGTATTTTGCATCAATAGTCAGGTAATAAATGACCAAAAAATGAAATTAAATCTATGAAATATTTCATATCTTTTGCAAGCTAACAACAGCCCATAAAAATGCAGCAACTGCTCTTTAGTTGAATTGCTATGTAATTTGCCATTTCTCCCAAGTTATTGGGACAAAGGAAAGCTTGATATCCTTAATGTCCTCTATCAGTTCTGAAATGAATCACAAGTTACATCGCCTGAAAGCAGAGGAAGTTTCTAAGGTAATTGCTTTACTGTTATTTCTTAGGCTAATATAGTACTTTATATATACATATATACATATATATATATATTATTGAGGAGAATTTCCATATGTAATTGCCTTCTCCTTGTCTCAGCCTGATAATTCCCGTGATCCCTTCCCTTGCTGCCATAGGCCAGCAGGGTTTTTGCTTTTGTTTTTTTCTCACTGAGCACTACTGACATTCTGAGTTCTGTGCAGGTCTTGTTTGGAGGGCTGTCCTTGACGGTGAAGGATTTTTGTGTCATCTGTGAGCTCTAACCATCAGATGCCAATCACACTATCCTCCAGTTGTGTCAACTAGATGACCTCTGGAGGGAGCTGGCTGGTTGACAAGCACTGCTGAGAAAGCTCAATCACTAGTTCAGATCGTAATATTTTTTTCTACTTTATTTTTTGTTGCTTGTTCATTTGGAATTTTTCTTCTATTCACTCATATCAAAGAAAATTATGAGCATTGACGATTTCACATGTAAGAAAAACAGCTTTAACTTGTTTGTTTGTATGAATAAATATTATATACACATATACATTTCTGTATGTGTGTTTGTATGTGTGAGAAAGACAGACAGAGAGAGAGAGAGAGAGAGAGAGAGAGAGAGAGAGAGAGAGAGAGA